>SNQN01001884.1:33337-84147 GCA_008642245.1 Bassia scoparia
TCAAGAGGAGGTTGGTCTTGGTAAAAGGTGGGGTCGATGGCTTTTTGGATCGCCTTTTCAACCAGCTTGTCCAAGGAAGAGCTCGAGGTCAACTCCTTGATCTTAGCTTCAAGCTCTTGAACTTGCTCGGAAAGCTTTTGGATCTTTTCTTGTTCGGAGGCCATTTTGTGGTGTTAAGGCTAATGGGTAGTGAAGGTTGGAGGAAGGTTAGGTTTAGATTGGGCTTAGGGATCAAACTCTTCGGGTCGAGCAAGGGCTATGAAGACGGCTTCACCCTATTTCAAAAAGAAATAAACCCTTAGTGAACTCCCTTGGTCATTATTGAACATATGGATGCAGATGCAAATGCAGATGCATGTCCTAATTCCATGGTCATCTTTCCTAGAATGCATGAATGCAAGGTGCCCTTTTGTTTCATTTTTTTTTGGAAAGGGCACCGATTGACATGGGAATGTATGATATGCATGTGTCCTAAGAGGTTAAGGTTGTGCCTAGGTAACCTAAAGGTCGAGCCTATGTTGGCCGAGRGAAGAAAAGAGGAGAGAGGAGGTGCGGGCTCGCCAACTTCGAGGCGAAAGCTCGAAAAACACTCTGCTTGGAAGAAGAAATGGGAGATCAGGAGGCGCGAGCTCGCCAGGTGGTGATGCGGGCTCCACAGGTGATGGTGCGGGCTCGCTTGTCTCATCCTGCAATTTTGTTCCTCAACTTCGAACAGCCATAGCTTTGCGCTAGTGTGGACCGTGGGCCCCCGCGGGGGGCTTGGGCCTACATCGATGTGTTTAGTTGTGTTGTGGGCTTGAGCCACAAAACCCGCACGTGAGTGCGTTGGGAGAGTGTTGTCGAGTAAGGGGATCACCACCGTGCCTATAAAGGTTAATCACAGACGCCCGAAACGTTGGTGCCAAAACAATGGCCCCACGGTCTAATCTATTAACCAGTTCGTGGGTTCAGGGACATGGTACGGATCGAATCTTTGACCCAATCCGCCCGCATGTAGCGGCCTCTACTCGGTCTCATTGTAATTCCATTTAAACACGATTATTGGATGCACACAACTTAGCAATTTCAAGCCTTATTAGCGCACTAATCCTAAAGGTTACTAGGTAGGTTATTATTATACAAACAATGACTTCTACAATGGATAAGGCGATCACTTTGTTGTTAGTCAATATTAACAAGGAGCCTAGAAAACCAGTTGTCCATAATTATCTGACTTTAATGTGTCAAGCAGTTAAATTCCGGTCTTATTTAATCAAAATATACAAAGCGTGACACAAAACATATATACAATATACATATATACATACGCCATCCTTACCTTGTCACTACAAGCAAACAAATCGTTAGAATATAATAAAAAGTGCCTTTGATTGATCCGTTAAACAAGACAAATAAACATGTTATTACTGACGATGATAATATTAACAATGGTGAACGATAATAATGATAATAATAACGATAATAATAAGTAATAATGAAAATGAAGATGACATTGACAAAAACAAAAATGAAATTAAAGATGACAACAACGAATAAGTGGTTAATAGTCCTACATATTTACATGAAAACAATTTAAAAGTGGGTTTCCACATTTCATTAATTGAATTAGAACTCGTAACAATTATTAATCAAGTTAAAAGAATACGAAATGGAGGTTTTAGTTGAGCAACCTTAGGATTATACCTTGATTTTGCTTCGTCAATTCGATTCAAAAGAGCGCTAAAAGTCGTATTTGTATGCTTTAATAGCAAGAGAAAGAGTGAGAGAGTATGTGAAACCCTTGGCTACGTATGTCGTATCCTCGGAAATCAGGCGAAAGGAAGTATTTATAGGCACGAAAAACCAAAAAAGAGCGTATATACGCTCAAAACGAGCGTATATACGCTCAAAGGAGCATATATATGCTCGACACAACGTATATACGCTACAAGAAGCGTATATATGCTCAAAGGAGCGTATATACGCTCGTGGGAGCGTATATACGCTTCTTAGAGTGTATATACGCTCAATTATTCTTGAGATTCTCGAAAAGATTTTGATTCTACGTAGACTGCAAATGAACCTAGACAGCCTCCATTGCAAGAAATACGGTTCTAGAAGGTTGTAGGGTATTCCATGTATTTATTTTTTATTTTTGAGGAATTTTTTGATTTTTTATGTATTTTTGCGTATTTTGATTTTTGTAAATATTGTAAAATTCATAGAAAATTATTAAAAAATCGGAAAAATAATCTAAAAATACTGGTGAACTCAGAAAAATGAGAAGAATGGAAATCACCAATATAAATTATTTTAAAAAATCCTAAAACTAAATGGAAAATTCTAAAAATAAAAAATAAATAAAAGAAAATACTTTTTGCCTCTTATTTGACCTTTGCCTCATGATTTTGAGCATGACTTCACATATTTCAAGCTTTTTTTACGAGTTCAGTTGCGTCTTTCAGAATTTCATCATCGGTTACTCATTTTGGGAGACACATTTGGGTGTCTACAGCTCAATGATGGGAATGCAGCATATAATATAACGTTGGAAAGTTCTCGGAGTCTACGTGCCAATGCAAAAAATCCCACCTGCAAAATCAAAGAATTTAGAAAGATATGGCTCAAAGAAGGTGTTAGGGTATAAAAGCATTGCTTTAAACATTAAAGCACAACCCTCGCAAATAAAACCACGCCAACTTGTAATTAAGCACAATACTATCAAATATACACCAAGGCAGCTTGTAACAACACACAACACTTGTAACTACAAGCAATAGAATAGAAATAAGGAGAAAGTAAGATAAAAACCTAAAAAAACCACTAAAAACTCCACAAAACTATACAAAGTGGAAAACTAACCAAAAGGCTAGCAAAATGGTCTCGAAAACAGACAAAATGGCCAAAATAGAAGACAAATAAGTGCCTAAATGTGACCATTTTTGGACCACTTATCACCCTCAAAAACAAGTTTAACACACATAATTAAATCCTTATAAAGTGAGGGGACATGCATTACATTTTGCAAAGACAAAGATTTTCCAAAATTGAGCTTGAAGATAGCAGACCCCTTGCCAAGAACTTTAGAACTGCTAGAGTTTCCCATAAAGACTTGTTCTCCTTGAGTAGCATCAACAAAGTTAGTAAAAAAAACTCTTTATCTGCTCAAAAGTGTTTAGTAGCTCATGTATCCACAATCCATTCAGTTTTGTTATCAACTAAATTAATTTCAGAAACTACAACAGCAAAATTATCATTAGAATGTTCAGCAATATGAGCATGATTATTATTCTGGTCATGAGCCTTGTCTTTGTACCGATTGCATTGCCATGCTTTCTTGACAGCCGTGCCACAAACGTATTAGTTGGAGTCGAACTTGGTCTCTTAGAGGACTTCTTGTTCTAAACTCTCAACTGCTTATTTTGGTCCTTGTTAGTGTTGGCAACATGCTTCTTCCCTTTGTTGTTTTTGTTATAATGTTTCACAACAGTTTCAATAAAGTTAGCCTTAACACCAAGTTCATTAGAAGTAGAGGTCGTATCCTTGAGGCGATTTGCCTCTTCATTTTTCATGTGGCCAATTAATTTTTCCAGCGTCATGTCCTTCTTCTATATGTTTGAGATGGTTGCGATAACATGACAAAGAATCAAGAAGCTTCTCAATTAGAACATTGGGTCGCAATATCTCGCACATCTTCATTCCTTCGGCCAAAATGTCAACAATAAGGTCCTCGTACTCATGAACTTGCTCCTAGATAGGTTTGTCGTCAACAATCTGGAATTGGAGCCACTTTTCGATCACATACTTCTTCTTTCCAACATAATTAGAACCATACTTATTCTCTAGAGTCTCCCAAATTCATTTGGCATACTTATTGTTGACAAAAAATCGAATAGAACATTGGTCGTATGGCTCAGCAAATGCCCTCTAACCAACTTATTATGTTTTTTATATTTAGCAATCTTCTGATTAGTATCAGAATTGTCATCTATGGACCAATTAATTTAGGAAATTATCAACCTCTAATTGTTACAAGAAAATCAAAAGGCGTTGAGACTAGCGCTTGTAATTCGACCCGTCCAGATGTTTGAGTTTGGACAGATCAAGAAGGGACTTGAGATAAGAAGACAAATCCATTATATGATAATACAACACGAATTGTGCTTCTAAATTGTAGGGAATGGTACAGTAAAATCAAATGAGAAAGGGAAATTTTGTTAATGAAGAAATTGTCGCGTCATGGTATAGACCACTGCCTTAGTAGCAAAATTCGCCCCGAATAGGTGAAATTTGCTACGCGACGTTTCCCCCCCAAGATTAAAAAGGTACTCCCTGATTCGTGCACTCGAGAAAGGGAGTTGGAACTTGAAATACTTCTTACATTAGAAGAGGAGAAAAAAGAGATGTGTATTTGAGAAATTTTGTGTTGTACATATAAAATTGCTAGTAAAAGATGGTTTAGAGGGAGGAGATGAAGCGGGCAAGAGAAACCAACAGTTACTTGGCTTGATGGAGGGCGAAAACCATGGAAGAATAAGACATGGATACGGTTAAAAAAATTCAATTTGAAATCGTCCAAAGATAAAACAATGAATCTAGACAAAAAGATAAAGCCACACCACACCGCGTACACAAGCTCAAGTAGGACGACAACATGCACATGGGGATACCCAATAACACCCCTCACACTAAGCCTCAAACTGCAACCTATATTCTTAATAGAGTACCAACTAAAGCAGCTTCTAAAACCCCTTATGAACTTTGGGTTGGCAACAAACCCAGTTTAAAGCATTTTCACATTTGGGGTTGTCTAGCTGAGGCAAGGCCTTATAGGCGAAATGAAAAGAAACTGGATTCTAGAACTGTTAGTTGTTACTTTATTGGATATCCTGAAAGATCAAGGGGGTTTAAGTTTTATGATCCCACTACAAGATCATTTTTTTAGACGGGAAATGCTAGATTTTTTAAGGATGTTGAGTTTGGAGGGGAAGATAAAGTTAGTGAGTTTACTTTTAAACAGGAACATGTTCCTCTTCCTTCAGTTGTTATTAACCATCATGATCAGATTCCTATTTCTGACACGGTTCAAGAAACAAATCCAGAAACTTATAATGATTCCCCTATTCTGAATCATTAGGAAATTCCTAATATGCAAACTCAACAACCTCAAGAACAAGTGTGATTGAGGAGATCCACTAGAGAGAGAAGAAGTGCAATTTTAGATGATTACATTGTTTTCCTTTAAGAACAAGAGGGCCATAATGAAATAAGTGACGAATTTGTTGCACTTAATCAAGAGCAAGAGCTAGAAGATGGATTGGTTGATGATGATCCAAACATTGTTCACCAAGCCAGTGAAAGCCTTAACTCTCAAAAGTGGATTGATGCCATGAATGAGAAAATTAAGCCCATGAGAGACAATGACGTTTGGACCTTTTTTAATTGCCTAAAGGTGTGAGACCCATTGGTTGTAAATGGATTTTTAAGACTAAAAGGGATTCATACGACAATGTGATAAGGTATGAAGCTCGTCTTGTCGCCAAGGGCTATACTAAAAAAGAAGGCATTGATTAAGGAGACTTATTCACCAGTTTCTTCTAAAGACTCCTTTAGGATTATGATGACACTTGTGACATGAACTTGAGTTACATCAGTTGGATGTTAAGACGGCCTTCGAGGAAACCATCTATGTGCAACAACCTAAATACTTTATTTCAGGAGATTTAAAGGTAATGGTTTGTAAATTAAAGAAATCCATCTATGGACTAAAGCAAGCTTCTCTTCAATGGTATTTTAAGTTTCATCAAGTTGTTATGTCTCATGGTTTTGAGACAAATGCAGTTGATGATTGTGTACACCATAAGTTCAGTGAGAGTCGGCACATTTTCCCGGTTTTATATGTCGATGACATATTGCTTGCCAACAATGATATAGGATTCTTGCACGAAACCAAGAGATTTCTATCAAATCATTTTGAGATGAAAGATCTCGGGGACGCCTCTTTTGTGTTAGGAATATAGATTCGTCATCATTGCAATTTTAGCACTCTAGGCCTATCACAAAAGGGTTGTATCGAAACGGTTTTGAAAAGGTTTGGCATGCAAGATTGTAAACCAAGTGATACCCCTGTAAGTAAGGGAGACAATCCAGTCTCACTCAATGCCCAAAGAATGATTTCGAGGTTACAGAAATAATGAAGAGAATCCCTTATGCATCAGCAATAGGGAGTTTGATATATGCTCAAGTTTGTACCCGTCTAGATATTGCATACATTGTTGGGATGTTAGGCAGATATATCTAAGTAATCCAGGACTTGCTCATTGGAAATCAGTCATAAAGGTTTATACGGTATTTGTAGCGAACAAAGGATTAAATGCTCACTTATAAAAGTCGGATCAAGTTAAGATTATTGGGTACGTTATAGACTCCGACTTTGCTAGAAGTCAAGTTTAAGGCTATAAAGGAAAGAAAAAAGGGTAAACAGTTGTCATTAGAGCATAATAGTACAAAGTCCATCATTGCGACGGATCCGCTTACTAAAGTATTTTATGAGCACACTGCTCGTATGGGAGACATGTCACATAAAGATATTATACACAGTTTCAGTGGGAGTTTGTAATTTTCATTGCTTATATGACATAAAAATATTTGGATATTTGGTTTTAAGTATTTTCTGCAGAAATAAGGTATTTAGTTCAATTTACTCTCTTATATTAGATCATATTGTTGATCTTACTAAGTTTATAGTGGACCAGTTGGAAATAGGCATATGTGGATCACATTTGTATGTTTTTTTCATGCTACACATCCATGCTTGATTCATGTCGTTAATTATGTTAACATTCTTACCATTGGTCTAGTTACGACAAATGTAGTATAGATCTCTTTGATCCTGTGTTGTTGTAATTAATGGATCGAATTGTTTAAAGACATTTAGATTTTGATAGCAATTTTGAACTCATAAAGTTATAAAGTATAATGCAATTATCAAGTATCAAACACATTGTAATTGTATTTGGTCCAAGTGGGAGATTGTTGGAAATTTTATGGACCTACATATATACAATTACGTGTGCAATTCAGTTATAATTGTATTATGTGCTATCATATGGTTCGGCCCAAATAAAGTGATCCAATTAAGTTAATATTATTATTGGGTCTACTTACGTCTTTTATCAGTGTGGGTTTAGTATTATATGTGTAGAGATCGTTGGACCTTTTTTGATTTATGATGGGCGGATTAGGAAAGATTTCTATTATAAATAGATATCAACGGTTATGGTCCCCAATAGAACAAACATTAGTGTGTCATATCATTCCATCAATAGAGAGAAAACGTCAGTGTGAGTGACTATTGGAAGACGCAAACCCTAAAGGCAATTCAAATACATCACAATACTCATGGATTCAGGTACGCTTTCGCAATTAAGTTTTTACCAATTAATTTGATATGGATATCGATTCTGGTTATATAAAAATTAAGGTTAAATTTAGGGTTTAATCCCAACAACTTTATCCTTTCCATCACCACTTCCTCCTTTTATTTTCACCTCTAAACACTTTAGTTTTCTCAAATTGAACTTTTATAAATAATTTTGTCATGTAGAATTGTAGATGTTGGTGCTTGTAGTACATACGGGTTATCGACTAAGCTTGGCATACATCACTAGTTGGGTACTTTTTTGTGTGTCAACTATTGTCGGGTTAACGATTCTGCCCTCTAATTCATCAATGATTTCTAATGTACTATCTACGTTGATCTACATATTGTTATTTACTTGAAACATTACAAGTAACCTCTATTTTGCACTAGCGTAGAAAAAGTGTTAAGCAGTTTCGATTTTTTTTTTTTTTTTTTTGTGTGTTAAGAGAGCCAAAATGGTTGGGATGAGAATCAATCTTAGAATTTCTTGAAAACGGGAGTGAAGTTTTAACCACTTGAACTGTCCCTCACTCCCAGCAAGTTTTGATTATTAGTAATTCATTTTTCATGTGGACAATTGATTACTTGATTCGTATAATGTTTAAGTGATTAGATCTTTAGCCAATCTCTTGATTAAAATTTCTTTTAAAAATCGTATGTTGATCGCTTAAGTTGAAAAAATGAAATCAAGGCCGAAGATAAACTAGATAGATAGATCTTTTTCAATGAGCAAAATCGTTAACCATAATCGAARTAGATACAGCCCTATCTAAATAGTTACAAGCCTAGTAAGAAAGGAGACGAACACTTAGTTTAATTTGTACAAAATAAAGACCATGCAACCAAGAACTATAGGTCTATAGCACAAACAAGGAAAATAACACCACTTTTGGCCCCTTCAAACTAAACATACACATGCCTACCAAAGCTCAATACATTACCAAAGTTGCTCTCTTCGATCACGCCACCATCTCCACCTAATAAAAATGTAAATTAGGTCCTCGTTACTTAACTTCAATGATAATAAAATATACATTTTATACAAATTCATGCAAAAAAAATAAAACTTCAACTTGTATAATGAAACAAGGGCATATATGATTTAGATTACTCAAATTCATACCTTTTTTTTTTGTCAAAAAAATGTCATCTGTAATTAGTACATAAAACAACCAGTACAAATGTTTTAGGGAAATTTGCTCAAGAGTCAAGATCAATAAGCCAATTGCATATAATATAAGGTTGATTATATAGCTATAAATTTATTTTATATATTTATAGGGCTATATATTATAATATAATGCAATAAATAGAGAGATAAGTAAATGAAGACTGACCAGTAGAAGTCCCATCTGGGTCGGACTTTGGTCATGCGGTTATGGCCATACGGGTAATCGGTTTCGGCGCGACGGGTATTTTGGAAAGCACAACAACCAATTGAGTAAATGCCAATTAGCAATATGAGCATGACTACATTGAGGACGGAGAGTTTGTGCCAATCTCTTCTGATGGATTCAAGTACTCCCGCTTTACAAGAATCACACTCATAGCATAACAAATTCGGGTCATTGTTCCATTTGTAACAATCCGGGTCTTGATCCATCATCGTCGATTGCCCGTATGTGCATGATGTGGGTGGCTTGCAACATCCTGACTGTATGTCATATGATATAAACGTACAACATATTAGACTAGAAAACTTACATGGTTTTGAAATCTAATACGAAGTAATTAAACATAATATACACAAAGTTTTATATATGATCAGCTGCATCATTTGTTATGTTTTTATTTTATAACAGCCTAATTTTCTATGTTTGGTCCAGGTTAATAATCTAAACACAAATAATAATTTTGTTTCACCATTGCATATAATTTAATTTAAAATAATATTTTGTTTCACCGTTGTATATTTACAAACATACATGAATGCATATTGCAAAGTACACCCTATTTTTTTATGTTTTGAGATTCACAAGGACGGGGAGGAAGGTCGATCTCAGGATCTCCTGAAATCGGAAAATAAGCTCTAACCACCTGAGCTATCCCTCACTCTCTGCAAAGTATAAAGTATACATCTTTTGTTCAAACACATTTATTTCGTTTCTAGATTACACTGTAAGAGATCGAGAGACAAAAGAGCATGTCAAGGTAACTTTATTTTCTCAGCCTTTGCCAAAGAAAAAAGATTAGGAATCTTGGTATATAGATAAGATGAAGATTTTAAAAGTTAAGCTTAAAGATGGATCATAATCTTTAATTCATGTTCCTTGTTTGGTTTTATTGATACATCATCTAGCTTTTGAATAAATTAAGTTTGAAAAGAATAATCTTTTTTAACAGAGTTGGCTAATATCAAGTCACAATCCTCCTGTCTCATTACCTTTAATTTGCTCCATTACCTCTTTAATTTATACATAACATACTATTTAATTAGAATGGAGGTAGTGTTTATTCATATAGTAATTAGTAAAGTGTACATATTCTAAAAGTAGTATGAATATTGGATTGGATGGTCTTAAGTAAATGGATGGACCAAAGCATGAATGCCCACTAAAATGGTTCTTTTACTTCTTTATATGATGTGTTTTTCATCAAGTTGTCATTATCGCATAACAATATTATTCCCTTTTAAATAAAATTAAATAGGAAAATAAGGGGACAAGCTATAAATTAAAGCAACACCACTATTTTAACAAAGTTACGATAATAAAGTGGAAATTAAAGACAATGCTCAATTTTACAAATATTCCTTGTTTGAAGGCCAACAACCACAATAACACTTCAAGTACTATACAACCTATAATCGCAATATATAATAATATGCTACGCCTTAATTATTTGCCCTTGTTAATTTGTAATTTGGTTGGTTTAAACTTTAATTTATAAACTGCAAGTTTTCATATAATTTTATTAAATAAAAATGTAATGTTTAAATTGTTAGAAAATAATATAATAGACGATATTTTAGCGATTTTTTTTTATTTATTATGAACGACACCAAACAACAAGCATGTCTGAGTTATGACTTATGATCGAGTATGTTTTTTGACAAAAATATTATGAAGTATTTTCATCATTTTTATTGTTTTTTTGAATATATATACTACTACTCCTAGGCTCCAACACATAATAAAATTATTCATGAAAAAAGAGAAAAATGTATCAAATAATGCAAAAGTAATGGAAGTGAAAAAGAACTGATTATAGTTACCTGAACAGGGGTCATATCATTCCTAAGATAATCAACAGGAGTCCAACCCGCAACTTTAGCACAAGTCTTAGACCCCAAAATGCAACCCTTGATTTTATACCAATTCTTGGGGTTGCTAACCCTATCCCTCAACCAAGGGGAGTAATCATGTAGGTGAAACTCTCTATAAACTCGTCCCGGGACTTGGGCGCCACCTCCTTGACTCGTCACCACGAAACCGAACACGGTTATGATCATCAAAGCTATAATAAGTACTAACATGACCACCAAGTACACCCATAGTGCCCACGCCACGTGAAAGCACGCGCCGATGAACCCTGCTAGGGATATGACGAGCACAACGAACCCAACTATGAGGAGTGGAGTTTGGAGGAAATTCTCACACGTTGTGCTGTCTTTCGTCATGTATAGCCCGGCTGCAATGATGGGGATCGACGCTAGGAGCGAAAATAGGTTTAGGAAACCTATCACCGTGTTACTAAAACGGTACATGATAACACGAATGTTATTCTGGTAAGAGAAGTGTTCTTCCTATAAAAGGTCTCGTTCTCGAACTACGAACTTTGAGCACCTAGTAGAAAATAATGTTACTTCATCAAGAGCATATAATATATGACTATCTCAAGTAAAGAGTGATTTATGATAATGGAGTAGTAGTATAGTTTTGTGCGATTTTTTAGGCTTTTGGTAAGAGGGATGAAATTAGTATTTATAAAAATATATGAACCTTTATAATTTAATTTGCCGTAGAAATTAAGGAGGGAACCTTTAAAAAAGTAAGGCCAAATGAATCTCCACTAAAATTGATTGATCTTGCTTTCTCATGAATAGGGGTATCAATAATACCTTTTTGTATTGTGCAATTATATGCTCTTGTTGTTTGACTAAACAATTATACCCTTAGCTCCTAAGAAACTATCTCATTTGCTTTTCTCTTGTTGTATTAGGTATGATATTGTTTTGATTTCCTTCTTTTGTTAAAGTATTCTTAATTAACTAAATGCATGATATCAGATGACTTTTTAATATTTGTAATGCGCTTGTTTGTTTATGTAAATGAAACACTAGATTGCACTAGGAATTACTTATTCATAATTTGGCAATAATTATATGTTACTTTAAAAAAGTTACATCATGAAAAACAAAAGAAAAGAAGAAGAAGATGCACTAATAAAGTAATAATCTAAACATGTTCTTCACTTCACATTACTATATGTTACACTACATTCAAAATTCTATTTTGTACAAAGAAATCTCTAGTTTGGACTACCAATTCAAAATTCTTCTATTGAATTTATTCTCAAATATTAGAGCATTTCGATTCTAATTAGGGATGACCAATGAACCATTGAATATAGGAGATAGATGTGTATTAAATGTGAGCTTGGTCATCCAGACATAAAAATGTTTAAAATTCAATCAATTGATCATAACTCATAAGTAACTCATTATGCGATTCTCTTGTCATGAACTTTCAACCTCTCAAATCGGAGTAATTTAATTGAAATACAGTTTTTTTTTTCGAGATTCAAATTTTAATCAACTGAAATAATATATATCCATCTATTTTCAATTAGTATAGTTATGATGAGTTGACAACGAATAAAATAGAATGGAGCTTTAGGTAGAACTTAGGCTCTATTCTCGTCAACTTATTTCAATAAATTTCAATAAAAATAAGTTCAATTCAGTAAAAATAAATTCAGTTCAATAGCAATAAGTTCAGTTTAGTAAAAATAAGTTGAACCCTTAAAAAATTTGTTAATTGAGGATTAAGTTAAAATATTCTCACTTTAATTTAGTAGAAATAAGTTCAATTCGTCAAAATTCATCAATTGACGAGAACAGTGCTTTAATAGTTGTTACTTGTATAGTTGTGTAACATATTAGGGGCATTAGGGATCGATCTAGAATTTGCTCAAATCCACAACATTAGCGAGTAGCTAGTTGCTCTCACTGAAGAATAAATATGATGCTCTTGGTTACTTGCTTATCTTCATTCTGACGTATCTTTGTTTCAAAAAAGCGGGTTGCAGGATTCCGTTGGAGGATTACGGCTCCACTAGATGATGAATGGCTAATTTACAGACTACATTGTGTTTGCTGTAATTTGTGGTGAGTGGTCGTGAATTGATTGATGCTTTTTAAAAGAAAAAGGATGATGAATAAACGTTGAGAATTTCGAATGACTTTAGTTCGTTAAGTCATGTAATCAACTACACAATTATGCCTGACATATTTATAACAAAGCTTACTGTCAGTGTCATGCATGCGGCATGCCTTGAATAAATTCCGATCATAGGGAGGGACGAGGGAGTTACGTATCAACAGGAATTCAAAAACATAATACAAAGATGCAAAATATTTAGGCTCCGTTTGTTTTAGAGGATAACCTTTTCAATGAAAAATATTTTTCGGATGAAAATTGAAAATTAAAATTGTTTTTCATTGTTTATTTGTATGGAAAATAGTTTCCTTAAAGTTTTTTTTTTTTTAAAGAAACTTTACTTCAGAAAAGAAAATTGTTTTTTTTTTGTTTTTGAAAGGAAAATGATTTCCTTATGAATGGTATATAATTTTCCAACTAAATTTTGCTTTTATTTTGAATTTGCCAAACAATCAAAGAAAATAGAAAATAATTTTCCGGAAAAACATTTTCTTCCAAAACAAACAGGACCTTAGTAATGTTTATTTTTACATGGCTACACAATTGTTCCATTTAGTCATCTCATTTCTATATCATTTCATATAAACTAGAACTTCGTAAAACTTATGTGGTGTTTGGCATGAGGCAGGTGGCCACGTGCCACCGTGTCGATGCCCCCCAGTCCCCCCATCATGGTTATTGGTTAGGTCGTTAGGAGGGGCTTAGGACCTCAAATTCGGACGCCACTTTATCTTTAATAAAAATCGTAGTAAAATTCATGCATGCTATGGAGTCACCCTTTCGTGTTACAAGTGTAAATATTGTTATGAAAATGTATCAGCAAATCTATAGCATATATATCAATACATCAATACATTTGAATAAAGGCAATATGCAAATTGGTCATGAGACTCATGACATTAGTAGGGATGCATTCAATTTCAGTTGAAGCGTCGTTTGTGAGTTGCAATCTTCCAATCCTTAAACATGGTCATGGTCCTACATCATTGGCCATGGCACTCACGAGTCACAACCAGCCATCATGATCAGACGACCCAAGACAACAATTCCATTATTAGTTTATTATTTTAATCTATGGTTGAGCTTGAGCAACCCAAACCAAGTACAGTTTTGGATCAACCAAGCCGAACCCGACCCAAATCATGTTTTCCACTAACAATAATTGCAGAAGTTCTACAAGACATATCGATTTGGTTACAGATTTGCAGCGCAATCATAACTTCATCATATCATCAAGTCATCATTCTGAACTTTAATAAATGTTTACTTTGTTCCCAAAGCTATGTTAATCCATGAATTGAAGACTACTTTATTCTCAAAGATATACACGACCCCTTTTTTGGGTGAAGATCCCAATTTAAATATACAATGATAAATCCATAAATTGAAGACTACAAAAGGCTTGCACTTTCAACTATTTCCATTTCACTCCAAGAAATCCAGGGTATTAGCTTAGCTTGCTCTTCTTTCCTTTGCTTTCAGCCACACTATCCCCAGTAAAGTCATCTCTCTCTCTTACAAGCCTGCACCTTATTCTACAGTGTGTGCGTCCGTGTGTGTATTAACAAATAACAGTATGCCACATGAGTTACCAATAAAGAATGTGAGAAAGTAGGTGCGACCTATACTCAACCACTTTGAACTTCCATCAAATAGGTTCACCAGACCCACCATTTGCTGGTTCATTCTACAGTGCTGCTTTTATAATTTACCATATATATAGCCACCAAGGTTACAGCGGCCCCAACTAGTTGAACATTGGAGAAACTCTCTCCTAGATACAAAAACCTGTGTATGAAAAGGAAAGTGTAAGTTACACATATTGAAGATTGACATAAAAGCTAATTCGCAGAAGAAATCACATAAAGTTGGGCATTTTTGGATACAGTGGAGATTGGTCATACCCGAAAACTGAAGCGAACATTGGAGTCAGAAATGTAAGAGAGCTAAGTTTTGTCAGGCTACCTGAAAAAGATGAACCATCGTTAATATCGTGCTATACAGTATCACTCGATTAGAAGAGGCAATAAGCATCACCATCTCAAGGCTCAATTGCAATAAATAGGACAACAATAAAATTATAGAGTAATAAAAACTAAGGACCTCTTGTTGCGTTATAGAAGAATACACCATAGCTGACAGCACTCCCAAAGATGGATGTATATAATAGTGCTGAAAGGTCAGTAGTGGAGAGATCATTAAGACTTCCATTGAATGCAGGATCATTATTAAGTAGAGACAAAGCTACGAGAGGAAGGCCCCCGAGTAACATGTGCTGCAACAAAAGAGGCATCATTAGAAAAATAAAACAACTTCATTAATTTACATATGTATAAAAATATATGGAAAAAGCTATATGTGCATATAAGAAGCTTATTTTGTTCCAATTTAAGCGTGTTTTTGTCATAAATTCCGAAATTTATACCACTTTAGAAAAATCTATTTAATGCTAACATAMATTCCTAAAACATCACCCGAAATATATAACAAAAATTGATGTAAACATTGGACAGGTAAGCAAGAATAATATAGGCTCATCAAAAAAAAAAAAAAGAGAATAATATATGCCAATTTCAAAATTTCCTACAATTAAAATTGGATTAGGATGGTAGTTGCAAGAAACAAATTACAACCAAAAAACACAATTCCATTTTTTTTGGGGGGGTTTTCTACACGGTCCCGCTGAAAAAACGCGTTTTCTACAATATACCCCCAGTTTTTTTACCCTTCTTATTATACCCCTGAATTACATAACTATTCTACAGTGTAACCTTAATGATTTTATTTAACTAAACTAAGGTTAATTTTTATTTTCTTAACATAAAATAAAAACAAAAAAACAACCAACCCACTCCACCTATCCTCCCGCCGCCACTGCCCATCCACGGCCACTGCAACCCCACGGCCACCGCCACCACCACTACACCCCAGGCCCATCGATACCGCCACTGCACCAGGCCTTGTGAGAATCAGAGACTACCTAAATTAACAGTCTCTCAATCATATAATTGGAGAGCCAAGACAAGCAAATTGAACAAGTTTATGTCACTTAATCGCTGTGAAAATAAAATGCATAAATACAACCTCCATATGAAAACAGTAGAATACTGTGATCAATTCTCCCCTACATAACAGGATTGCAACAAAACTGGGAATAACATGTGGGCTAAAAACTAATAATTTCGAACTCGAAAGCAAGCAATAAGCTTTGGCATCATCTGGGAATGCCATTGTCCACAGTTGTTGAAGAACTTTGTTGTTTAACAGAACAAGAGGACTTAAATGCTTCAATATGTGCTTGGCACTTGACATAGTCGCCTTTGTTTTCCTCCAAGCATTTTTTCAAGGTTTCAACGTCACAAGGTGAAGCTCTCTTTTTTCGTAGCATCACTCGCTGTGTTGTGATCCAGTGGCAGCATCGATGGGCTGGGCTGTAGTGGTGGTGGCGGTGGCCATGGATGGGCAGTGGCAGCGAGAGGATAGGTGGAGTGTGGGGTGGTTGTTTTTTTGTTTTTATTTTATGTATGTTAAGAAAATAAAAATTAACCTTAGTTTAGTTAAATAAAATCATTAAGGTTATAATGTAGAATAGTTATGTAATTCAGGGGTATCATAAGAAGGGTAAAAAAAAATGGGGGTATATTGTAGAAAACGCGTTTTTTCAGGGTACCATATAGAAAAACTCTTTTTTTTTTTTGGGGGGGGGGGGGGGGGGGGGGGGCAATTTTGACTCAGTTGTGATCATTACAAGCAACTAATAAGAACCATGCCCCAGCCCTTATGACTTTATGAGACACCTTTCTCAACATCCAACAATAATAGTGATCAGTAAAGGTAATCTGCCATTACATTGACATTGCCACTACTTTATTATACATAAAATTACTTTTAACTAGTTTTAGAAAAGTTTGATCAGCATCAGAAAACCAGTTATAAAATCTAAAATCTAAATCAACTTAGTCGAAGCTTTTGTTCAAGAAAATTTAAAATTCAGACATTGTTTGCATGAAATGATAAAATTAAGGATTCAGGATTGAAGGTTGGGGATGAAGCTTGTACAAAAACTTACCCATCCAGTTGCCATCACAGGGTCAGAATACTTGGAAACCCAACGAACCATGACAGTACCAATTGCCATACTTTGCGCTGACAGAAGCATCCACCACTCACCGCTCCCCCATAACGAAAAATCATTCCCATTAGCTGTTATTGCAGGTAGCTACAAAAAAAATGACCGAGAATCGATTGTTACCAAGTAGTTGATGAAAAGTATCTAATAATCATGTTTTACCTTAGCAAGAGGGATTATATATCATATTGCATTATATGATCGAGGTTGATACATGTAAAGAAAGTAATAACCAAAACCACAAAAGATTACTCAGAGTCATTGAAGAAGAGTTTGGAAGTATAAAATATTCACAGCCTTGCTCTTGAAAAAGCTAAACTGCTCAGACTCAGGGATATGTTTGTGAAGGATCCAAATAAAAATATGGACCTGAAGACACGGGCTATTATTGTTGTTGTTGTTGTTGTTGTTGTTAAGATGGTTGAAATCTACGAGCTTCATGCCTGGGACTATGGAACCAGAAACCAAATCATTAACAGTGGGAAGTCCAAATTTTATCTCCCACATCAGACCCACATCTTGTGTCCTATCCCGTGTTCTGCCGTGTCGAAACGGGTACGGAGGGGGGAGGGGAAGAGTTTGAGCAGGGCAGTGACAAAACAACACAGAGACCTTCTGCCAAGTGATGTTACTGATAGTAGTACTAGACATCTAGACTACTAGTAGTTTTATCTAGTTTCCCGATTTCATAAGGTTAAGTGGCATGCTAGTACTTGTTTCCAGGAGCTTGCAGTAAGAGTTTCCTAAAGCTAATATAAGCAGTCATTATGAAACTAATAGGGTATGTAGTCTTTAATTGATTGCTAAGAGGCTAGCTTTTATTCACATTTGTTTTTCCTAAAGCAAGAGTTGTAAGTAGTAATTGCTTAAGGCTTATGAATTGGCAGTTTGTTGCTGTTTCTAACAACTGGTAGAGTGGCAGCACTAAATATCCTGAAGCTAGCAACTAAAGCTAACATGTATGCTTTTAAACCTCTTTCCCTGTCCATTAGCAATTATCTCCTGAGGCTTGCAACTAACACTTTGTTTAAATAGAAAAAAATGATAGAAAGGAAAAGAAAAGCAAGGGAGGGGAGCAATTTCCCTTGTTCGGGTAAAGAGTTGGTGCCTTGGTGGTGAGGTCGTGAGGAACTTCCCTTCCTTTCCTCCTCTTTCTCTCCTTTGTTTCCCTCCTGCTTTTCTATCCAACAAAGCATAATGCAGTTGTAGTAGTAACCTTTTATCCATATGATATTCCCACTGCACCAACCTGGCATCTCAATTGCAGACGCCCATCCATGACCCATTAATGAATGCCCATCAGCCAGTACTTTTATGCAATAGTCTCTCTTTCCTCCTCCAACGTGAAAAATGTTTTGCCAACAAGGCATAGAAGGCAGCAGAATGATAGCAATAATGTGATAAATTTAGCAGCAGCAGTTTGGGACTCCAGGAAAACAACATTAAGATGTGTCCTTCCATCTCTCTTTTCTATCTCCCATTTCCCTTATCGTTTGAGCAACCAGCAAACGGGAGGTGACTGGAAAACAGAGAAGAAGAAAGCAGGAAGAGAGAGTAAAATGTGCAAGAAGGGTTCTGAAATAAGAGAGAAATTCACCAAAATGGTGCTTATTCTGAAATCTTTCCACGCATTGTAAACTTTCCCCAACTGAAAGACGGAGACCTCGGGGGGCACAAGTGTAAAGGGTGGAAAAGTGGGATCAGGGAGATTTTAATCGAGGTGGAGGGAGACCGAAAATGACTTGGTGGAAAGGAGTTAAAAAGGATCTAAAGCAGTTGGATTTGCAAGAAAAAGAGGTTCTCGATCACAGGGAATGGAGGAAAATCTATGTGGATGACTTCTCGGAATAATCAATTTTGGTTTATGTTAGCCGACCCCACTTATGGAAATAAGACTCTGATTGATTGATTGAAACCTACCAATTTTGTGCAATAGCACAACAAATAATCATAAAAAAATAGACTAATTGCATTTAACCAAAAAACTGCTTTGTTCACTGTGGATCAATTTCAATGAATATGTTTTTTTTTTATATTAATTGAAAATAGTAGAATTGATAAAATTTTACTTATAACAAACTATGCTAGTAACATTGATGAAAATTGAAACTCATTTAATTCAACACCTCCACATCTTGAGTGGCTTTGAACCACTCAAGATGTGGAGGTAGTGAACTAGGGTTGTTCAAAAAAATCCGATCCGTGATCCGGTCGATTCGATCCAGTTTTTAAATTTCGGATATTTCGGATCGGATTCAGATCGCAATTTTTTGACTTTCGAATATCCGGATTATCCGAAATATCTGAAAACCTTAAAACTTCAAATTTTTAGGCTTCTCTTCAATTAGGCCCAACATGTAATGTTTGTGAGAATTGATCAATTGAGAAACCCCAATTCACCCATAACAATTCATAAGTCAGAAAACCCTAACGACACTCCACTCCTCACTCACGATACTCTCTTAGTCCCTTCACTCTCTCCGCCTCTCACCACTCATGGCACTCAGAACGTCACTCACTCTGCCGCCGCATCTGAAGTAGTCGTCGCCGCATCAGAACGTGCTTGGTGCAATATCAGAAGGGGCTAGGTGTTGCCGCCAGCCATGAGCTATTTGCTTTTCACTAATTTAAATTTATGAAGTTATTTTTTCCTTCTTCGATTTTTATGAACATAGTTGGTGTATATGAGGATTTTTTTTATTTCACTTTGATTCTTTGAATGATGATTTTGTTGATATATTTAATTTTATTTTTTTTCATTTTTTTCGAAATAACTCTAGTGCCTTGTTCTTCTGTCTTTGAAACTGCTATTTTGTTATTTCATGACAATGACATTGTTTATGATGAAATAACTTTGTTGTCTTTTTTGATACTGGATTACTAAACATCGCCCTGGGATTACTTACTTTCGCCCCAATTTCGTGGTTGATTTTCCCATTTTACCCTTTCGTCTTCTAAAACCCTTATTGCTCCTTCTCCTTTCATCTCTTAGCTTAGCACCACTACGTAATCGCCGGAATATTGGGACGAATGTCGGAAACGGACCCCGAACCAACGTCGCTGCCGCATGACACTACTGGAGGTGTTTTTTTTTATTTGCGTCTGAATTTTACGTACGTCCCATGGGACGTACGTCTAGAAATTCCTCACGTCCCATGGGACTTGAGGAATTACCAGACGTACGTCTCATGGGACTTACTTCTACGGTAGAAGTACGTCCCATGGGACGTACGTCTGGGAATTCCTCATATCCCATGGGACGTGAGGAATTTCCAGACGTACGTCCCATGGGACGTGCGTCTGATTGCTAGACGTGGGTAAATTTTTTTTTTTTTATACGAAATTCAGTTAATTGAAAAAAAAAATAAAAATATCGACCCTTCGTCCAAAATTCAGACGAGAGTCCCATGGGACCTTCGTCTGGTTCAGACGTGAGTCCCATCGGACCTTCGTCTGGTTCAGACGTGAGTCCCATGGGACTCTCGTCTGGATCTTGGACGAAGGGTCTATCAAATTTAAAAAAAAAAAACGAAATACCCACGTCGTAAGGGTATTTTTGGAACTTTGTCAAAATTTTTGGGGCGATTTTAAGTAAAACGGGGCGAGGATTAACAATTCCTTTTTTGATATTATACAATTTTTTGCTATTAATTTTTTATGTTTTTTTTATTATTTTAAATCCAGGTAACTACTAAGCATGTAAGGATCCGAACAAATCGGATGCCCAAATTTTTGAATATCCGACCTTTTCGGATCGGATTCGGATCGTAATTTTACTGATCCGAAATTTTCGAATATCCGAATTTTCGGATCGGATCGGATTATCCGAAATGCTCAGTCCTACAGTGAACCCACTGTAAAACATATCCTTTGGGCTTTGGCAAAGTGGCATTATCAAGGCCTGACAATCATTTCATAAGTTTAGGGAGGAAGAAAATAAACGGAAATGAAAAAACCTACGTACAGTTTCAAGGAAAATGGAAACAAGGTCAAAATGTCACAACATGATATGTCAGCCCAACACTTCAGCAAATATGCATATATTCTAGATTAAGCTTATACAACACTTAACATTTAATGTAAAGGATAAATCAGCTTGTTCATTTAAAATTTACCTCAAGTAGTAAAAGTCCTACAACTCCAAGCACCAGTCCTGCACCACCAACATACCCAATTGACTCACCAAAGAATAAAGCTGCAAGTACTGCCACTGTAAGAGGTTGGGAATCAATAATGACCTGCAAGCATCAATTTGAGGTGTGAACTTCTGGTTGCTTAGATATTTGAACAAGAAAGGAAATACGATATCTCATATTCACATATTCACATATATATATTCTCTCAGTGGAGAAAAACAAAAGTTTAATCAGAATGATAATTAGATGTTGTTTTTGGAGTGCGTATGATTCAAATAGGACAATCACAATTCATATTGAGCTACTTAACTAGTCAAGTTGCCATGGCAAAACTAGCAACATGAATATCTAATCATCATGGAGTGGAATCACATTAAGATTACCAATCGAACAAACAAGAATTGATATTATTTTGAGTTCGCAGATGCTCACATGAACCCAATGGAGATTTACACACAAGTACACAACCATATACTTTTACAGCCTGTATGAAGAGTAATTATAAATGGTGTTATAGCAATGAATCTGTATGTAATTTGTAAGAAAATGTTCATAGGCATGCAATTATATCTCTTAGTAGCCCCATCCCCCAAGCACGATTACTCCACTTAAAATAAATTAATGAAGGAAACATATACTTGGATGTGGTGATGCATAAATATTTGGGAAAATTCATCAGAAAAGACCTTTCAAAATAAATTTTTGGAAAAATGAAAACTAATAATCCCACCTTTTGGTGGTCTTTTCATATTAATCCCACCATAACTTAATTTCAAAATAATCCCTACTTTTACACATATTTACTCAAAATAATGAACCTATTTAACAGGTTATTTTTATAAAAAAAATTAAAAATAAAAAAAACCTTTCTTTTCTTACAATCTCTCACACCTCCAAGGCTGCTAGAGCACAACCATAACTACCACGACCACACCACCCACCAGGTGACTCTGTAGGCGGAACCCCACCCACCCACTGCTACCACCATACATACAAAACGACGCCCACCCACCACGCTAAATGACACCTTCCACCACGCAACAACACAACCTCCTCTACACAACTCTTTGAATTTCCCCTACTTGCAAAAAACTTGAGAAGTTCACAAATAGATTGAATTACACCAAACTAATTCTGAGATTTACAATTCACTAAAAACCCATCAAAAACCCTCAACAAATTTACCAACTTTCAAGTTTCAACTTGAATGGAAATGAATTATGAATGGGTTTTTTGCGAGGGTGGTGATGTGGTGGTGTTGGCGAAGGTTTTTAACAAATTAGAGGTTTTTGTGCGATGGTGATGGCGGCTATTGAGGGTGGTGGTGGCGATTGAGGGTGAGGGGGTGGAGGGTGGCGGTTGTGCGAGGGTGAGATTGTGGAGGGTGGTGGCGATTTAGGGGTGATTATGCAAGGGTGCTGGTGGTGGGTTAACATTAATGTGGTTGACATTATTGTGTGGGGGTGAGGGTGATTCATAGGCTTCAGGTGGATGGGCTGTAGAAGTCTTGCCGAGGGGGTGGGGGGGGGGGGGGGGGGGAAGTTGTAATTATCGTTAAATTGTTTATCTTATTATCTATTTAAGTTATTAGGTGGTCAAATTCAATTAGCACGGTCAAACAAGTTAATCATAGGTTTTAACCTCTTTTTACAGGTTACTTCTAAATGGGATCAATATAAGAAGATATGGTATAAAGGTTGGATTATTCTATGGGATTATTATGGGAAGACCACCAAAAGGTGGGATTATTAGCTTCCATTTTTCTTTTTCTTTTTTTTTGTGAGAAAAGACTTTTTTTAAAAAAATATGTTGGGAAGAATCATAAAAAAGTTTGCCAGGAAGGACCATGTACTCGTTTTCCAGCGTTGACTCACCCTGCTGCCCAGCCGCCGCCACCACATGCATCCACCCACCCCATGCACCCCCCACACATCCACGCACCCCATTCACTACCCCCCCAACCACACTCACGCACCGCCTTCGAACTCATTCAATACACCACCCACACACCACACTTCAAACCACATCAATTCGCCACCTTCACACTACTCATGCGCACAACTTCGAATCCCATCGATTCGCACGACCCTTCCAACCTTATCAATTCGCACTCACTACCCCATCAATTTGCACCACCTAACATGTAGTTCCAAGACTTCCAACCCTATCAATTCGCACTCACCAAAATGCCCAATCCATTCGTAGAACCCTTCAAACCCCACCTTCACACCGATGCACCACATACAATTGGAATTGAGGAAATTTCAAAGCCAGTAGTGTTTCCTACATAGAAAATGGGTGGAAAAGGGGTGTGGGAATGAGAAAAAAAAAAAAAAAAAAAAAAAAAAAGAGTGCAAATAGAGAGTCAACGTCGCGTTATGCTAGTTAACGTCGGAAAAGAGGCTAAAGGTTCTTCCTCGCAATATTTTATTTTTATTTTAAGGATCTTCCTTGCATAATTTTTTTAAAAGGTCTTTTCTCACAATTATTTTTAAAAGCCTTTTTTTGACGAATTTTCCTATTAATTATTATGGACCTATGTCATGAGATTTCTCGCAAAACAAAATATCACGATTTTATCAAACAATACCAACTATATTGACTTGGTGCACAAAACAACACAAACTAAATGGGATGTGTGACACATCACAAATTTTATGGCATAGTTGCATGAATCAACAAAATCTATGATTTTGGATGGCTACATGCCTACAAAACACTAATTTTATGGCATGGGTGCACGAATCTTAGGAAAAAATCGTCATTTACGTTGATTCATGCACCCCAAGCCATAAAAGTTGGTGTTGTGCACCAAACCCCATTTAGTTCGTGATGTTTTAGGCACCAAAACAATAGTTGATGACCAATTTTTCCCAATCATATTAATACCTTACATTAATGCCTTACAGACTAACTAATGGACCTTTAGTGATTTTCACATGCACACACAATAACATTCAAAACTGATGCGTATTTAATAGCATTAGTATAATTTATTTAGTATTGTTCTATTTTATTTTTGTTGAGTCATCTATTAATCGCGAGATTGAGATACGTCAGTCCGAAAGCTACGCGTGATTGATAGAATTAGGAGATTCTTAGGTTGTTAGGATATTATCTTGATATTAGATATAAATATTTTAGTTTGTTAGGATATAATTAGTTATTTCATAGATATATTTAGTTGTTACATGGATATGATTTAATATCTTATTCTAGGTAGTTTATTTTCAGATTTGTTTTGTACTATAAATATGGGATGAATCAGTTAATAAAATTAGTTTGTGTTTTGAGTTAATCAAGTAGCTTGCTATTTGGTGCGTCCACTTCTCATAAGGTTTGAGGCCGAGTGAAACCCCTTGTAGTTGAGGCTATCAAGTTTTTATCCAACATTTTATATTAGTATCAATTAAATCTTCCACAATAAATAATTAGAACCTCACTAGTGTTTCCGATAATTTGTTGATAACTTATCTCACGCAACCACATCAATTGGCCTAGAAGGAGATACTGTGTACGGCGATTCGTGTTTAAGATTTTTGGTTCGGTTTGAGCGCAACGTTTTGTTATGTCCGATGGATTTTCGCTAGGGTTTGAGGATTTTCGTGCAAGATATGAACAACATGAATAAAGTTTAGACTTTATGAATCTACCAGATTTTGAGAATGCTTCAAACCTAACAAGTTCTTATTGGGTAAGACAACTTGATCGCTTCTTTGAATTTAATGTTATGATGATAAAATAAGTTTCAACGTTGCAAAAAGAATTGACTGAACATGCATCCCTTTGTATGAGAAATTTGAAAAGAATAAGGAAACGAAAGGGTAAATCTAAAATCAGATCATGGGTTAAATTGAAATCTAAAATAATTGAAATTTTTCCTCAAGAGTTTGATCACAATAGTTACATAAAGATGTCAACTTTAGTCCAAGGAAGTATAGCGTCGAAAATATATCGAAGTATTGAAAGCTTATCATTTTTATGTCATATGAAGAAAGGGAACAAAAAAAAGTGGCTCGTTTTCAAAGGGTTACATACGAATATCTCTCAAAACTTGATCTTTATGATTCGATAATTTTGATTATATTAGTTATAAAGCTTGGAAATTGAGAAGTTGAAATAAAGAATCCAAAAACAAGAAGAAGTTGAAAATTTGAAAATCATAGATAGATCTCGATCCTTTATCATTTTCATGAATTTACCCATGTTAGGCATAGAAAAAAAGTTCATCATCTCATAATGGAGAAAAAATACAAGATATTACATTGTGTTGATCAAGAAAGTGCTCCAGCATATGGTTAAGTTGAAACTTTGGATTCTACAAGTATATATCTTTTGAGTTTGATGCCACACGTGAGCTTATACTAGGAAATCGATCGTTCATAAAAATTGCACCATGGACAGAAAACATTGTACCATCGTTCCACTGTCAAAACCGAAATAGAAGAACTACTACAAAGCGATATTCCATTCTTTCGCCACAAAACATGACATACGCAAAACAGGATCTACGACTTGACCCTTATCAAATTCGAATTTTTAAAGATGGAAAGCACTTTTAAAGAACAAGGTGAAGGTTTGTTGAGTATATTTGGATGTGTCACTTCAAAGCTACAACTCGTCCATTGCTATTGTTGTCGGTACTAGTTCGTGAGCCTGAAATCCTACTTCACGCTACTATGAGTGTCGCATAGGATGATAGCCTGGTTTCTATTACAAAACTTGGGACAGTTTTTTCAAGAGGGGAGTTTGATGCGTATTAATAGCATCAGTATAATTATTTAGTATTGTTCTATTTATTTTGTTGAGTCATCTATTAATCGCAGATTGAGATACGCAGTCGAAAGCTACGCGTGATTGATAGAATTAGAATTCTTAGGTTTTAGGATATTATCTTGATATTAGAATAATATTTAGTTTGTAGGATAAAATAATTAGTTATTCATAGATATATTTAGTTTACTATGATATATTATATCTATTCTAGTAGTTTATTTTCAGATTTGTTTTGTACTTATTATATGGATGAATCAGTTAATAAAATTAAGTTTTGTGTTTTGAGTTATCAAGTACGTTGCTATTGTGTGCGTCCACTTCTCATAGTTGAGCCGAGTGAAACCCCTGTTAGTTGAGGCTATCAAGTTTTATCAACAGTTATAGTTATTCAATTAAATCTTCCACAATAAAATAATTAGAACCTCACTAGTGTTTGCCGATAGTTTGTTGATAAATTATCTCACGCAACCACATCAAAAACAATCCACAAAAATCAATTCACTAAGCCACTTTAATTTGTAATTATCAAGTGTGCCAAAGGTAAAAACATATGGCTTTTAAAATGAAAGAAACTTTCCACAGAGATTGCATGCAAGTTACAACATTACTTAATATGCCCATTCAGGCAAGAAACCAAACAGATTGCAGTTAGTCAAGAGAAATTCAAATCTTCAGCTTCTGCAACACCATGTAATCAAGCCACAAAAGGTAAAATGGGTCCAACAGCTCACATAGAAAATTACAGCATACTCAGCACCTTATACAACTAACTGGCATGAGAAACAATGAAGCTACAAACATATTCTTTAAAGTTGGAGCCAAGCAACTAAAAAAAAGTAAACAAGGAAACATACACTGCCCAGACCTGCAGATGTTCGCTGCAAACCTTCTGCAAGGAATCCCTATATAAAGCCAACAGTAGAAAAATTATTATGGAAAGCAAAGAAGATATACAACCTGAAAATCAGAGAACAACTGTGCAAAACTCGACAACGTCTCTATTAAGAGCTAGACCATAAACCTGTATAAAATAGTAGTATCTTTTTCTTTTAAACAATTTGTCCACTCACCCACTTATAGAGACTCTCCAGAACTCAGAAAATGGATAATCCCACTCTTTTCTCTAGCCTTGTACAGTAAAAAAAAGGTCTTAAATTCATCTACAACAACCACAAGTTGCCATTTCATGACAATTCCATGATTTTCCACATTATATTCTGCCTCAATCCCCACAAATTCTTATGTTTTCTAAGTAAACAAGCAATATGTAGCTCTAAATGCAATTGATGTCAATAACCTTATAGCTATATGTCGCTCTGAATGAACAAATGAAAGGCAAAGGTAGTTTTGGGTACACCTTGCTTTAGGAAGGCACATGTTCTTTACAACTTCCCAAGAAAATGGAACTTATTATCATTCGGACAAAACAACAATCAAAATGTCGATCCTTGTGTATGAGGTTGAGTGCCTCAACCACTCATTATTTGCTAAACATAGTGCACTGAATTACACTTCCTCTACTCCACTCTATTTTCACATCCTATTCCTATCCTAATTGTTTGACGTCTCCCATGGACCCTTCTAAATTCCTCACTCAAGCATCACCTAGGCAACATCACAAATGGCCAAACTAACGCAAATGGTTCTCCGGTTCTCCCTTATCAAACCTTTTGGACAGAACCCATCAAATAAAGCTAAACCCTGGCAAATAAGCCAATCCCTCTATTTGGCAAAGCCGCTTACTCCTAAACCAAAAAAATACGGAGTACAAGTTTTCATCCCAAAATTTCAACATTAAACAATAAACCAACCATAATCCTTCTTTCACAGTATCTCCAATCACAAATTCCTTTAACCATAATCCCACATATTAACTTACAACAAAAACACACTATCATAAATTCACAATACAAATTACTTTAACCATGTAACATCCCACCAAAAAAGAGGGCATGAAATACAATACCTGAAAAAAGGTGGCATCAACAAGAGCAAAAAGAGAAATTGAGAACCAAGCATTAAACCCAGATGGCAAAGGCCTTCCTTTAACCCCAGCAAACCCAATCAATAACAACCCTGCTGGAATGAGCCTGAATGATGCCACATAAAAGGGTCCCACTTTCGGCAACACCTCTTTCATTGCCACCATTGCAGTTCCCCAGAAAAAAAATGGTGATATCAAAACTGCCCATTCCCACAAATTACCAAGTAACCCCAAATCACTTCTATTTTCTTGTAAAATTTTCTGCTGTTTTTCATCAATTATGCATTCAACTTCAGTTCCTGTTCCAATGCAGTCAATTTCAGGGTCTGATTGCTCTGAAAAGTTGTCGATTTTGGCTGATTTTGTTCTTTTTTTGACGCTTATTTGTAATCTGGGGTGTTTAGCTTGAGTTTTGCATGGGATTGAGTGATGGTTTGGTCTGAAAGATGGGATTTTTGATGGGTTGGTGGAGAGGATGTGAGAACAGCTTGAAGAGAAAAGTGGAGTTGAACATGCCAATGCCATAACTTCGATGATTCAGTACTTGTTGAAATTAAAGTTCAGTGCTTCTTCACAAATTCAACTGCTAACTGCTATTGCAACTTTGCAAGTGCCACACGACAAGAGGGAATGAATGATCAGCATATGACCACGAAAATAAGCAAACTTGGTTTGGTCAATGTTACTCCGTACTTTGGATTTAATTTCCCAATTTGTTTGTAACACTTCATTTTTATTGGAATTTTTGGGTGTTGCTAAATGGACTAAATTTTACGAAATGCACTCAAATAAAAATTGTCAATTAATTGAACTTAATTTTCTATTAATCAAGAAAAAAAATCTACCTAACGTTACTTAGGGCGTATTCGGCAATAGTAGCTGTGGAAGTAGCTTTTAGCGATAGAAGTAGCGGGTAGCTGAAAAGCTACTAGGTAGCTGTGGAAGTAGCTTTTAGTTGAATAATCTAGATTTTTTATTTGATTATTCGGTAATGGTAGCTGTTGGATTTTTAATTAAAAAAATTGATATTCTAATTTATTTGTATTATTTTAGATATACAAACCTGAATTCCAGATTCCCAGTATGCTTGCTCACAATATCGATATCAAGCTATGTGTTTTTTTAATAATTATTTTATGAATTATCATGCATGTTATGATGTATATAGGGTGTTTTAATTAAGCAATTTTGAAGATACTTCTTACGTTATTTACATTCACATTTTATGCAAAATTTGTAACAAATTTTTATCTTTTTTTAAAAAAAAATCCTATTTTCATGCTAAATTCAAAGCAAAAACTATTTTGCATGTAATGACTAATTACTACTCCGTATATAACAGAAAGAAAGTAAAAAGTAAAAAAAATAAAAAAATAGAAAAAAGCTACAAGCTACCTCTCAAACGTTAGTTATGCTAGCGTTTCAGGGGAGTAGCATTAAACGTTATAATCTACCCAATACGCTACTACGCCGAACACTAATAAAATTAAGCAATTAGCTTTTTAATCTACTTAAAACGCTAAAAGCTACCAAAATAAGATGCGTCGAACACGCCCTTAAGCTAACTAACGTTAGGCTTGTCAGTGGGGCGGGTAAAATAGGAAATCCGCCAAAACCTCGCGGCCGACGGGTCTTAGTTTGGCGGGTGGTGGGACGGAGATGGGGATGAAAATCATATCCGCCATGGGTGATGGGGCGGGGTGGATTTTATGTTATCCCCGCCCCATTCCCAACCACCCCGTCTCGTGCGTAATATAAAAATTATAAATAATATGTAATGCTAACATTAAACATTATTTTATAACCATAAAAATGAATAATTTGTAAGTCTTTTTTATTAGTATTTTTTTGGGTTATATTTTTTAATATTTAAAACACTAAACATTACATAAGTAATTTTTGGCGGATTTTAAGTGCGGATTTGTTGAAGGTGGATATCTGTAAGACCCCAAAATTCCGAGGTTGGAATTGGCAAGCCTTGGGTTAGGTTTGGTCCTTAGTTAACGCGATCGATGGTCGATATGTGTGTTCGAGACACGCGGTGTGTCCTTCGGGCATGATTATTGCTTATGTGTGTAGAAATGGCCCTAAGGTGTGGTCATGTCCGAGCTATGTTGTGCCATGTGTGGGAGTGAMGATAGTGTTGTTGGGGCGCAAAGCGTGCCATAAGGCGCAAGGCGATGCTATGTTCGAGCTAAGCGGAACATGAAGGATTTAAGTATGGTCTTAAAGTCCCTTGCATGTTAGCTTATGGTCCATGTAATACTTAAGGGTCGTTGGATACAAGTTGTTAACGTTTTGAGCAACCGTACGGACTGTATGGCTTAACTCCTGAATGGTTGTCTCATAGGAGAAGAAGGATTCATTTAATTTAACCTCTTTAGGGGGAAGGTCCCTCCCTTGGCCATGGGAAAGGCCCCTGGGCCATGGGCCTAGGGGTGTGTCTAGCACTTATGTGGGCAATGCTAGGCACGATGAGCATACTGGTGGGTGCTCGGGATTACGGTTGGCTCGGGTTTGTCAGTACTTATGGGCCCGTTGGTATTTGGATGCTCGGGTGTGCATTCCTTGGTCTAGGTTAGTGCTACGTTGCCAAGGGACACGCCTCTTGACATAGTAAGTCGGTTATGTGGTAAGGCTAAGGCCTAAGATGCGTTTGGGTACTTGCTTGCAAAGCAACACCATGAAGCGGTGCGATGGAAGCACATGTGCCTCCCATGGGTGTTGGTTATTTGAGGAGTGGGCAAGGAGCAAAGATGTTGGGTAAGGGAAATGACGTGGCTACATGAGAAAGAGTTTGCATGGATCACTAATGTGGCATGAGGACAATGGGCGGTTTAAGCAAGGCTTGGATTAATGACATGGCACGCTAAAAGGTTGTGTTGCTTGGTTGGTTGAGTTGGCGCTTCCTTCATCAATCAGTTGTCCCCGAAGAGGTGCATCCAAGCACTCATGCCCCTTCGTGAGATTGCATGTTGTAGTTTGTTGTATGTGTGACACATCGTCATCTGAAGTGACGTGTCACTTCGACCAGGAAGTAGGGTTTGTCTCTGCCCATTTGTCTATATATATGTGACCTTGGGGTTGTCCAAGACACACGTTTTCCCTCTTGTACAATCTGATCTTTGCGTGAGTTTTTTGGTGTCTTAGCCTCATTTTACTTAGCGTGTGCATGTGAAAGGCTGACTAGCCCTTGCTAGTGCCATCACGATCCTTAGTCCCTAATCAGGCCGTGACAATTTGGTATCGGAGCCGACTTTACGGTTTCAATTGTTCATTTCTCGTGAGGTCCTAATGAAGAAGAAGGTTAACACAATGGTAAGAACACCAAAACGACACAATTGCCCCCATTGCAGTTACTTCCATAGCATGAGTTCGTGTCGTTTATTGAAGAGTGCGGTCCGTGATTTCCCAGACGGTCTGAACCACGAAACTCATTTCCTTATGAGCGCTGCTCTAAAGAGGAGATCGAAGAAGGTGCGATGGGTAATGTCGATCCTATGTCGCTTAAAGGTGATGGGCTTGATATGAGAGGCGTGGGGCATTCGGTGCAGCAGCAGGACAAGGTTCCTCCACCCAATGGCAAGGGTGTGAACAATGGGAGTACGGTGCGAGCTACTCCTCTCTCTTGCTATGATGGTCAAACTTCGGCCTATGTGAGGCCTGCGGACCCAGCTTATGCAAAGGTTATGTGGTTCCTCGACGAGATTGCAAGTGAAGTCCTCAATTCACTTATTCCTTTGATGTCACTTTCTCGTTTGCAGTTTCTGTTGCAGGGGAATAGGTATTTCCTAGGGTTCGACGCAAACAATCCATGGGCTAGGCTAGAGGTCAACCCTAGGCTGGGTGGGTGGCTCGAGGAAGGGGTCAAACTGGATCGTACCGCTGTAAGGACTGCTAACTTGGCTGAGATGGCTCAAAAGGTCGATGAGATCATCGTGTTGTCCGAGGACCCTAGTAATGAGGAGTACAAGGTAGTGTTGGAGCCCTTAGTGAATGGTGGCTTAGGAGGGGATAATGATGAGTCTACGGCTATGGTTGTTCATACCTCGTGAAGTCGCAACGAAGAAGAAGGTAAACACAATGGCAAGAACACCAAAATGACACCGTTGCCCCCATTGCAATTACTTCAATAGCATGAGTTCGTATCGTCTATGGAAGAGTGCGATCCGTGATTTCCCGACGGTTTGAACCTCGGAAAGGAAAACTCATTTCCGTATGAGCGCCGCTCTAAAGAGGAGATTGAAGAAGGTGCGATGGGTAATGTCGATCCTATGCCGCCTAAAGGTGATGGGCTTGATATGAGAGGCGTAGGGCATTTGGTGCAGCAGGACAAGGTTCCTCCACCTAATGGCAAGGGTGTGAGCGATGGGAGTGCGGTGCGAGCTACTCCTCTCTCTTGCTATGACGAACAAACTTCGACCGGTGTGAGGCCCGCGGACCCAACTTATGCAAAGGTTATGTGGTTCCACGGCGAGATTGCAGGTGAAGTCCTCAATTCACTTATTCCTTCGATGTCACTTTCTCGTTTCCAATTTCTGTTGCAGGACAACAAGAATTTCCTAAGGTTCGATGCAACCGATCGTGCCGCTATAAGGGCGGCTAACTTGGCTAAGATGGCTCAGAAGGTCGATGAGATCATCGTGTTTTCCGAGGACCCTAGTAATGAGGATTATGAGGTAGTGTCAGAGCTCTTAGTGAATGGTGGCTTGGGAGGGGATAGTGATGAGTTTACAGACTACTCTCCTCTCTCTCCCGAACATGACTTCTAGTCCGAGCCCCTTTGCTCCGTAGATTGGTGGTTGAATTCAAGCGTTGCTCTGAAGTTGATCGAGGCAAGCGATGCTGCAAAGATGGATTGTTCATTCGTTGGTTTGACTTAATTTTATTTCAGTTTGTATGTGATTATTATGGATTTCTAACATTTATTTTATGTTGTGTGGTTTGTAAGTGGCATCATATGCAATGGTAGATGGCATTCGTCACAAATGTGTGTATAGTGTGGTGTCATACACGTTGGTTGAGCGTGTTCGTCACAAAGATTGTGTAATCTCATAAAAGTAGATTGCTTTTATGATTTTACTATGGATTTTATGTAAATATTTGTGAATAAAATCTGATTACGTGTGGTGTGTTAACTGGTTGTCTCATTTGTTAAGGAAGTGGTTCCTTGAATAAGTTAATATTGTTTGTTGCACGATCAATTACCGAGACATACTGTCTTGGTGTGGTTTTCTTTGTACTCAAGGCGTGGTGCCTTGGGGAGTTTTGTAGCCCGGCTTGGTGTCGTGGTGAGTTTTGTAGCCCGGCTTGGTGTCGTGGTAAGTTTTATAGCTTGACTTGGTGCCGTGGTGAGTTTTGTAGCCTAGCGCGGTGTTGTGGTGAGTTTGTACCAAGATGATGCTAAGGGTCATTGTTGCATGACAATGGACTTGGCAGAGTTTTAAGAAGGATGACACTCGAGAATCTGCCTCTAAGGGTACAGGTTCGCCCTCTCTTTTTTGCGGTGAATTGAAGTGTTGATCAACTCTTAGTTGGGCATGCGTGTGGTTATGGGACATATGCATGTTCGAAAAAGAAGTTCTTTGGTTGTGGTATAAGTACGGGTAGGGTAGGTGTCTTGCTTGTACGAAGTCCCTTAGTTAGGCCAATCTTAGTTCGTATGGTCGGATGAGGTTGCAAAAGTCCCTTGGTTGGGCCAATCTTAATTCGTATGTTCGGACAAGGTTTTAAAGTCCCTTGCTGGGCACCACTTGTTCGTATGGTCGAACAAGTTATAGAAAGACCCTTGATGGGCCAATGTCATCCGTATGGTCGAATGTCAATTGTTAATATCCATTGGTCGGGATTGGTTTTATTGTTCATATGGTTGAACAATCTTTTTKATTGTATGGTCGATCAAGGACGACTTGACGAGGTCGTCAAGCTCATTTGGTCGGGGTGGTTTGTAAGACTCTGAAATTCCGAGGTTAGAATTGGCAAGTTGTTAACGTTTCGAGCAACCATACGGACTGTATGGCTTAACTCCTGAATGAGTGTCTCGTAGGAGAAGAAGCATTCATTTAATATAACCTCTTTAGGGGGAAGGTCCCTCTCTTGGCCATGGGCCTTGGCTGGCGGCGTGTCTAGCAATTGTGTGGACAATGGTAGGTACGATGAGCATATTGGTGGGTGCTCGGGATTACAAATGGCTCGGGAATGTCGATTCTTGTGGGCCCATTGGTATAAGGATGCTTGGGTGTGCGTTCCTTGGTCTAGCTTGGTGCTACGTTGCCAAGGGACATGCCTCTTACATAGAAATCGTATGTGTAAGTTAAAGCCTAAGTGCTTGGCCCATTCGTTATAAGGATGTGGTGCGTTCCTTGGTCTAGCTTGGTGCTACGTTGCCAAGGGACATGCCTCTTGACATAGTAAGTCGGTTATGTGGTAAGGTTAAGGCCTAAGGTGCTTTTGGGTGCTTGCGAAGCGAAGCGACACCATGAAGCGGTGCGATGGGCGCACATGCTCCTCCCATGGGCGTTGGTTATTTGAGGCGTGGGCAAGGAGCAAGGCTGTTGTGCAAGGGAAATGACGTGGCTACGAGAAATAGTTTGCATGGATCGCTGATGTTGCATGAGGACAATTGGCGGTTGAAGCAAGGCTTGGATTTATGACATGGCACGCTAAAAGGTTGCGTTGCTTAGCTAGTTGAGTTGGCGCTTCCTTCATCGATCAGTTGTCCCCGAAGAGGTGCGTCCAAGCACTCATGCCCCTTAGTGAGATTGCATGCTGTAGTTTGTTGTATGTGTGACACATCGTCGCCAGAAGCGACGCGTCACTTCGCCTAGGCAGTAGGGGTTTGTTTCTACCCATTTGCCTATATATATACACTAGTAGAAAAATAGACAAAAGTTGTGCCTCAAATGCTGCGGTTGTGTAAAAACCGCAGCATTTAACCCATCTTAAAGCCCAAAAAATTAAGGATACCACAAAAGCAGCGGTTTTTAGTGAAAACCGCAGCTTTTGGGTCAGCCCAATAACATTAATAATAACGCAAGCCCACCTCATCACCCGCCCTTACTCTCTTTCTTTCACAAACCAAACTAATAACCCTAACCTTTCTCCTCTCATTCACGCCTCTTTCTCTCTCCTCTCATCTCTTTCAGATCTCTCTCCTCTCATTCACGCCTTCCTTCATCATTCACCATTCATGGCTTTTCTTCCTCTCTCTCTTCCTCTGTTCATTCTTCTCGATCTTTACTTGTTTTAGTGGTTTCTGAACTTCGCGGTTCAGTTCTTTGTTGTCAAGGATCGTTCTAGGGGAATCTAGGGTTTCGATTAGTGTTGGAAGTAACTTCTATGGTTCCTAATCTAGGGTTTCGATTAGTGTTGGAAGTAACTTTATGGTTTCTGAACTTCGAGACACTAACTTCTATGGTTCCTAATGTTCCTCGGGTTTCTCTTGCTCGTCAGAAGTACGCCGATAACTGTGAGGCTTCCATTAATGAACAAATCAAGTGAGTGTCAAATCTCATTTCGCAATTTCGTTAATTTACTCCTTTATATATATATATATATATTTGTATTTTTGTTATATTGCTAAATTAATTTGAAAGTTCATCGAAATTATGAAATTGGTTGACGTTGTGGCTTTTGCTTTTGAATCGTTATTTTTTTGGCTGAATTTGTTACTCATTTGTATGTATTCAGATTTTTTTATTTTCATGTAATGAATAGATCGGGTGATTTGCGTGTTTGATTTCTCATTTTCTTTAGTTCACCTTGTTTTTCCCTAAATTGTTGGTATGACTCTGGAACAAGTTGCAATTTCTATTTATATGTAAAGTTTCTGTACTTATTTGATTGTATTGTTTAATTTAGCTCGTTATTTATTTATTTGGAATTATTGCAATTGACCTAATAGGAGGCACAACGATGGCAGTTGATGCTTGTAACTATGATTTCGGAGGAGGATCATCTGATGTTGATGTTTCGCCTTCTGGTAAAAGATTGAGGGATAATGAATCAGACCAACTTTCTCCTAATTTCCTTTCTCAGAGGGTAATACTATTACTTTCTGGCTGTTTGACTTGTGTTAATCTTGTACTACTACTACTACTTCTTCAAGTGGATTTTGTTGGGGGTTGATCAAGTTGGTATTTTCTTTGTGTGATGTACTTTGTTTGGAGTTGGACTAAGTGGGGTTATTTTATTCAGGAATATGTTGGTTCTTTGTTTTGGGGTTTTTTTTTAAATTTTGATTTTCAATGTATAGTAATTTGACTTCTGGTGTTTAATTGATTATGAATCTGTGGAAAAACGTGGACATTTTGGTGGTTTTTGTTTGATGATTGTAGAGAGGGGAGCAAAGCGGGCAATTGAGTACAACAAGTAGCTTGGTGGAAATGGAAATGGAGAAGTTGTTGGAGGATTATTCTGTGTCGTGTAGGGTTCGGGCTAAGCGAAGTTGTGCCACCCATCCTCGTAGTATTGTTGAGAGGGTAAGCTAATTTGTATTCCTTCCATTTCATTTGTGTGATTTGTGATACTACTACAACAAATAATTAAAGAGGAAGCTTCAAGAACTTGTGCCCAACATGGACAAGGTAGGGTTACTTGCTAATTTTAATTCATGGTTGCTGTGCTAATATGCTTGTAGGTTGCATGTTTCATTTATACTAAGATTTAGAACATTTTCGAACCTTGTTTGGCTTCCTGCGCCTGAGAAATTTCTATGTAATCGTTTCATTGTGCTTCGGATTTTAATCTCATTATGCAATATAAGGTTGTTATTTAGCTTTGGTTGTTTTAGATAAAGAGGAGATGTTGTAGACTCTTGTTTATCAGATTAGGGGTAGTAATTTATGGAAATGCTTCAATAATGTACTTATCTGATCCATATGATACATTTGCATTGTGCTTTGACTGTTGGATTTCCTCATTCTATTACTAGGCTGTGATGTTCTTTAGTCCTTGTTTAAATATACTTCTACATTCATGAATCGGGTTATGCCTGTTACGAGACTCCTACATCCAAATATTTAATGAACTATGCGTAACAATTTCAATTTAATATACTGTAGTATATTTTGATTGTCCTTTCCAATGGACGTTAGAATAATTGATCGTATTGTTTGTTTCAACCACTCAACTTGCTTGACCCCCGAGGTTTGGATGTTAAACCTCTACTCTTCCCCTTATATAATCTGCATAACTAGGAAGTGAAGAATCATGTACTTTTGGCCAACTCCATGTTTTGTCTGATTACCTAAGTTCTTATTTAAAATTCTTGTGTTGTATCAAAGCTTGACAGTAGGTCATTAGGCGTTTGGAAGTGAATTTCTCATCTAAGATATCATTTTTTTGTTAGTACTAGAGATCAGCTTGTATGGTTATAATTCGGAAGTGATGAGTGAGGGCAAGACAGACTTAGCATTTGAATTGCTTGAGTTTGTTTTTTGATATTCGCATTCATTCACGTTGCTTGAATTGGCATGCCTTTTGACTCACCAGAGGTAACTTGAAGTCATGTTTTATTTGCTTCATTGCAAATGTGATGCAAACTGGTTAGCATCTTAAGTTATTTATTTCCTTCCTCTTTAATCCTTATCTGCTACTCGTGTGAGCACTCGATCTTAATTCGTAAGGAATTAGGTGCATAATCTTACTTTGGGCATGTTATTTGTTGTATGATTAGGCATATAAACTTCCTCTTTAATTATTTGTTGTATGATCAGGTTTTTCAAGGAGTCAAGCGAAGTAATCCAATTCAATCACATTTCTCTCCCTGCCCTGTACGTATCTACTTGCTGCCACAATGACATGCACAACGAGGCTAAGTTGTTGCTGCCGTTGCTATTAGGCTGCTGCCGCTGCTGGTGGTGGTCTGCAGCATTGTTCGCTGCTACTGCTACTTCTGTTAGTGACTGCCCATGCTTGCTGCACCCACTACGTTGCTGTGGTGGCTTCTCGCATCAACCATAACAGAGGCCTCTCTAATTATTGTACTAATATTCTTCATGTAATTTTTATTTTAAGTTGCAATTCATGATATTTGCATTGTATTAATAAAATTTATCTTACATTGTATTATTTTGTAACAATACTATTTTATACGTAATTCTTATACCCAATTTTAATGAAAATTGATAGTTATATGTATAGGTATCACTTTGGCTATCATTTTAGGATGAAAATTACAAAAAAAATGATTTTTTGGGCTATCAAAAGCTGCGGGCTCAAAAACCTGCGCGCTCAAAACCCGCGGTTCAAAACCGCAGCTTTTGGGCCCTAATTAACCGCAACTTTTGTGTATTTTTCTACTAGTGATATGTGACCTTAGGGGTTGTCCAAGCCACACGTTTTCCCTCTTGTACAATCTGGTTGCTATAAAAAATAATTCAAGTTGGCTTTGCGTGAGTTTTATCATGTCTTAGCCTCATTTTACGTAGTATGTGCATGTGAAAGGCTGACTAGCCCTTGCTAGTGCCATCACGATTCGTAGTCCCTAATCAGACCATGACAATATCCAAGTGGGTGGTGGGGCGAGGATGGTTTTATATATTTATTTAGTGGGGCGGGGATGGGGAAAATTTTTGGACCCTCCATGGGGATGGGATAGGGGAGAAAAAATGAGGTGGGGATGGGGATGGGAAAGGCAACATCCCCCCGCCCCGCCCCATTGACAAGCCTAACTAACGTTACTAACCTGCCCTACCTCACTAATATACGTATAAGCAATCAACCTTATAGTTTTTTATGGGATTATTGTTTTCGCTAATTTTTAGTACCAAGCCTAGCCTAATAAATTGSTAACTAACATAATATCTATTACCTTTGTTTAAAAAGATTCAAAGTCAAAAACTAACGTTTGAATATTTTTCAAAACATAGAGTAGATATTCACTATCTCAGCTTTTACAATTGCTTTTACTGTATTATTTTTAAAAAATTGAAACAGCAAAGGTTACAACAACAATTACTTCCTTCAAAACAATGGAAGAGCAACAAAGTAATCAATATGAGGCAATTAATTGCTTAAATTTCAAATATGTTTTATGAATTATGTTCTATATTGGGTTATAGTGATTGTGTTATCTATGGTGCACAATCTAGTATGCAAAATCCAATATAAATCTAATATATGTTAGTGACTCTTAATTAAATGGATATTAGTGAGCTTAGTTATTATAGTACTTAAACTATATTTGTATCACCTAATGTGATTGTTGTTTAGTGATGTTAATATTTGATGTTAATTTTGTCCTTATCACTAGTGGAAAAACTGCCATAGGTAACCATCATTTTTGGGCTTTAGGTAACCAACATCGATGGTTACCTCTGTGGCAGTTACCTAAAGTCATTTTATTGGTAACCAGCAATATGATGGTTACCAATGGCGTGTTATTGGTAACCACTTTCTTAATTGATGGTTACAAATAATCCATTTTTTACTTTGACTATTGGTTTTGTTGGTTACCTAAAACACATTATAGGTAACTAACACAACATTTGATGGTTACCTAAAGTACATTTATTTGTAACTAACATACGATTTGATGGTTACAAATAAGAGTTGTATTTTAAAACCATATAAACAAAATGATGGTTACAATGTGTTCAAATTATAATAATATAATATATATATAATAATATTATATATATATATATATTAATATAATATATATATAAATATATAATATATAATATATATATACATATATATATATTATATAATGTATAAATGCATATACAATACTATAATAATATAGTAATGAGGTAGCTAAAACACGGAAAGCACTTAGCGTGAAAAACTAAAAACTTGTGATCTGACCGTAGGATTGGAAGAGGAACTTCACGATTATCGTATGTAATATTTGAGTATGTCAATCTGGGTACATTGAACGGTTTTAAAGCGGTACACGCTGTACTGTTCATCAATAGTACGAAAGTCTGTGTACCCCTTTCTGCTTGTATGTACCCCTTAAAATGTAAAATGTACCCACTTATTTTGGTTTCACTTTTCATAAACATTGGTTTCACTGACTGACTCTATATATACTATACTATATATATATATATATATATATATAATATATACAGAAATTTCTGCAGCATTCGACTAACAATTAAACAATCCCTAAATTAAACCTGTTTCATAAAACTCGTATTAATACCACCTCAATTTCATACATAAAACATCGATTCATATCGATCAACATCCAAAATGTCACTAACCAAGTTCCAAGTTTCACAAAGGAACTAAAAATCATCCAAAATAACAGTGCACACTAACATGAACTAATACCAATATCCATCATGTTAGACTATATTAACAACAAGATCAAAACTATCTAGCTAGCTAGGGAAACAAGTACTCTGTTCTGAAGAACTTCGCCCTTGTTCACGAACCTCGTCCATTCTCGACATTGTAAGCATTTTTTTGCACAAATACCTACACACCAAAACAATGCCAATAAATAAATTAATTGATAAACAAATATAATACTATAACTAGTCTTAAAACTACAAACAGTAAAACAATAAGGTTCCTTAAGAAAAAAATAAGTTCAACCTTATACTAGTCATCCTAAACCTAAAAAACAGTGACTAGATCAACATTTGCTAATTTTAACTTCTCAAGATGAATCCTGGAGCTCTGTATAATGGATGAGCACAAAACGAATTTCACTGAGTATAATAATCAATTATTCATTGGCCCTTTCCAACATTGATTAAGGAAAGAAGATCAATTGGGCATGCCATCTTCTGTTTGTCTATGATTCTACTACATAAACGAATTGACGTTAACCATTGTACAAGATTAAAACTAATTTCCTATAGTTCTTAGAAAAGCAAAATTCATACCATACAAAAAAAATTGACACTAATCAGTAATTCAACTTCTATAATATTTGAAAAAAAAAACCTTCAAATCAGGCTTCCACCATAGTTACTATACCTCAGCAAGAATGACACAAAATAACTTCAACCTAATACTAGTCATCCTAAACTAAAAAACAGTTACTAGGCCAGCATTTGTTAATTTTAACTCCTCAAGTTGAATCCTGGAGCTCTGAACCCCATGCTTCATTTGTCCAAACATAATAGGAATCTGGTTAAATTACTATCAACCTTAATTTAAGGTATAAAAGCATACACAATAAGATTTGAGCATTCTTTATATTTATTCGTAACATTGTACCATCTTAGCAACATCACTGACAGCTAATGTATAACCTAATAAGTAAGTAACTAGAAAAAAGGTCCAATATGAGCCATGGTTTAAGTTGCAGCTCAAAACAACTCAGAAATCACCATTATTCCCAGAAATAATTGAACATTAAAGTGAAATCAATGGATGACATGATATGCATACCTCATCTAGATTTCCCTTGAAGTTATTGTAGCGTGAAACTATTTCATACATGTATCTCATTACATAATAGCCACATTCGGTACCACCGGGTTGTTGAGGGCACTGAAATTAACCGTTCAATGATATTAAGTCAACATAAAAGCTACTGAGAATAAAACTATAAGACGACCAAATCAAATGACATACCTCAACCATCCTATGTGTCATTTCCCGCCTACTCTTCATTAGAGGAGCTCCATTAAGATAGGCTCTTTGTACCTTATAAGCACTAAAATTAAAAAACATWCAAAAGTGAAATTATAATATTATCTCAAAACATTATTTAACCCTTTTCCTATTTTAAAGAGTTATGAAATGAAAACTAACGTTTTTATGAGAGGCACCACTTCTATGGTTCTCATGACGTGAGGAGGAGGAATAACTGAGTCAAACACCAACAAACAACCTTTTTGAAGATCAATAGCCAAGAGATACCAATGGTTGCTGTATATACATATGAAAAACTCTAAAATTAGGTTTTATCAAAGCAAAAGGATTGTTGAAATTCAAAACATGAAACATCAAAAGGCTATTAAGAAAAAAATACACGYACTTTTCAATATATGGTGCCAAAATCAATTTGCTACGGTTGTTACCCTTTTTTATTTTAGCCTTGAAAGCATCCTGTAGGTACATTTGTACCCTTAAATGATCTCTTTCAATTTCAACACATGAGATTCGTTGTGGACAGAGAAATGTTATCTCAGACATGCCAAGAGTCTCAATGAACTCTTTAACAAGGTACCTATAGATAATTAGTTATAAGGAAAGTTAGAGCGATTCGAATCGAATATCACAGGTGATTCGATAGTAATAGCTAGGGATGGGGTTATTGAACGAAGGCTAATCGGATTTTACGCGGTGAGACTAGTGGATTTAGGCGAGATATAACATGGTTAGTTTGTCGACATACTTTCAAGACTAGGAGACCTCGCGAGACATCGCGGGAGCGGGTCACGTGCCGGGTCGCTTGGACGAGCTTCGACGAATTAATATAGCTCAAACAATGGTTGGTGAAGCAAATGTTTAGGGAGTTGGCTGATCCGGTATTTAGGAGTAAGATCAAATGTTGCTCCGCATGTTGTAATGTTGTTCACATCGAATAAGAAACCTGCTCGGCAGCATTGTTGCCTCAGCGAACTCGTTTTAACAACCTCTCGGCGGACAGCCGTGGAGTTTCAATCTTGCGCCTGCGCTGAATCTGCCGCTAATCAGTAATGGCTGAATAGGGATAGTTGTTGGTTATTCTTATGATTATATTTTGAACTTTTGGTGGTTTTTAATGAACACAGAAATTTAATGAAGGGATGAAAAGACATAGAAATTTGTGCTGATTATAGATCGGTTGCAACCAGCTTTATATATTGAATTGAAACTTGAGTTTAGGTAATGGATTGCCTTTTGTGTAGATTAAGAGATTGTGTATAAGGGAGGGACTCAATGCTATTGATAGCCTGATCGTGATGAAGTCACTGATAAGAATATTGATAGTGGTTTGCTGAGTCTTTACAGTTATAGTGTATGTAGTTGGGTTTCTAGGTTGTTGGTCGTGTTCGTCTCTTTTGTAGATATAGTGCTGATCGGATACTTCGGCAAAAATTATAAATTCAAATTATTTGGGTAAGTTTCGGAGATCATGAGAGAGAGAGAGAGGGAAGAAAAAAAAAGAATGAGAGGGAAAGTGGGTTGGTAGGTGAGGGAAACAAGTGGGGGGTGTTTTAGTCTGTCATTAAATTAAGGGTAGAGGGTTGACTGAAACAGAAATTATTGGGGCACATGAGTTTGTTGGTGGTTTTGGTGGCTAAAACACATGGGTGTGTTACAAACACTTTATAAAAAATAGGTAGTTGTTTTTTTAAAAACAAAAAAGTGGGTAGCTTGTTTTAAAGTTTGACAAAAAGGGTGGGTAGTTCGTTCGGAAAAATTATGCTTATTGTGATTAACCTATATGATTCCATCATTATGTTTGATTTCGTTCTGCTTTTGTGAACTGTTTCGCATCATACTGAAATATTTTTATCAAAGCACAAACAGATATCTTCTATCACCACTTTTTTAATAAAATAAAAATGTATACAACATACAATTGTTATTAAATTACAATGTAAATTTATTTAAAAGAATATATAAAATTTGTTCATCTAGAAACGTTTCATAGAAAATTTATCAGGAAAAATGGGAATTAATGCAAGTTTAATTTTATGAGTTTATTATAGTCATAAATAGATGCCATTGAATAATCTAGATCTTCAATTCATATATAATTTTTTACATGAAATACAATCGAGAAAAATACCAAAGAGAATTTTTATGAGTTATATCCATGATATAAAGATGCAGTTACCGGAAATAATCTGTAGACTTCATCATCATCATATATTTTTTTTTTACAATAAAAAAAAGTTAAATCAAAGAAAAATACTATAAAGAAGAAGAATAATAAATATACATTTTTTTAAAAAAAAGATAGAAGAATTTATTTAATTATATATATCATGGAGTTGAAAAGTAGGGTGTTTTTCAAAGATATGACATATATCTCCTTTTTTTGGGGTGCGTCATCGATACGATGAGAAATGTGGTCATATGTTTCCCTCTTTTAATGATATTCTTTCTTAATCTCTATTCAATGAATAATTATAGTTAATTCTTATTAGTATTTTCATAATTAATTGGGTCTTTAAAATTTTGGTCAAGATTTTTCTTTGTCATATTAATCATGTCCCTTTTTTTCCTTTACTCTTTGACTAATAACTCAGCGTTTGTAACCCATGTCAAGCATTATAATTTATAACATGACTCTAAAACAACATATTAAATGAAAAGTTCAGTTTTGGCAAATATTATCTATAAAGTTTTGCTTTTTACTAATTTTTAACGTTGTGACGATATAATGATTTTAATGTATGAATGTGCGTATATGGTTTTAAATATCATGATGGCTGTACAACATTTTGTTCAATTATGATTATATTTTTGGTTTTATGAGCGTGAGTTTTGTTTGTACGTTCATTTTTTTTGGAAATTCTTAGAATAATAACAAGATTTAATGTGTCTTCCCATAATAGAATAATACAAAATATTTTATATATTAGATTATGATGTAGATTTATAACTCTTTTTTCATATCTCATTTATTTTGTTATCAAGAATATAAATTGTTCATAGTATAGAACTTTCCGCTTAAGATTGAGTATAATCGGATACTTCGATGTATACTGACGTTGTTATAAATTTTCATATGCTGGATAAACTTTTATGTAATCTCATCATATCAAACTTAATAAGGAATATTATTGTTGGAGTAAATGTCTTGGATGCTTTATTGTTACTAGGTGGGTATTTTCTTGTTTGTTTGTAAGTTTATTAGAAATGTCGTCGTCCTTGGATGTTGGGTGATAGAAAGACGCCTGAATTTGGAATGGCTAAAGAACTTATTTTTAACGTAGCTTTTAGACATCCAAAGGAAACATTAGCAGAAACTATTTTTGTTGCCCGTGTCAGTGAACTGAAGAATGGTGAAGAGAGTGGTCTGATATTAAAGAGATGAGTACCATCTAGTCCGCGTGGGTTTGGTGGAATGATTATAATATGTTGGATTTGGCACGGGTGAGAACTAGGTGGTGACTGCTAGCAATATAATGAGGAATTAGAATCACTTATTGGTGAAGGGCATGAAAATGAAGATAGAATACAAAGCGAATAGGTAGATGAGATGATTGAAGCGCTAGGTGAAGAAGGTTAATGGACGAAATCAGATTTTGATGAAGTGGTAAAGCGGCTAACACACATTGTGAATGCTGGATGCACGAAGTACTGCCTAAGTTGTTGGTGTGTTAATCTTTTTTAATTTTGAAGGCGAAAAATGGTTGGCAGCACATAGCAGCTTCATTCATTGTTAGAAACCTTCAAGATTTGTTAATCAGGGTAATTGAATTCCCCTCTTCACTATTATGCCAAAAGTAATTATCCCCCTTGGCTTAGACTACCTAAGAGATAGCATGCATGTTCCGAATGATTGCGGTGCTTTATCGAAAGGGAGTAACGAGAACTCGATGTGTGTCAAAGTGTGGTGAGTCACGTCTACAGTGTGAGGGGAGTAAAGGTTGATCGTGTAATGAAGTGGCCTCCTGCAAAGGTGATATGGTAGTCTTCATTATACAAGCGTTTAGGCGGCTGTTTTCAATTGTAAGAAAGATGCAAAACATCTTAGTGTGGCATGATGAAGGGGAGGGAAGAAAGATGAGCCTAATTAGACCATGCGCAGATGGCTGCTCTCTTTTAGTGGAAGATATTGATGGATTGTTTCCAGCATTTGGTAAAGAGCCTAGGAATCTAAGACTTGGATTGAGTTCAAGATGGGATGAATCCATAGGCACTCTTAGTGCCATCTATGTACAGTGGCCAGTTTTATGACATATATAACTAGCCTCCTAGCGTTGCTGAAGGTAGTACTTTTGGTGTCTTTGTTATTTCGGGACGTACTAAACAACCCCGGGAATGAACATTGATTGTATTCGTTAGCACGACTTTCTTGATGAGTTTGAAATTGCTATGGAACGATGGAGTTCCCATCTTTGACGCTCAGGAAAGCATGAAATTTCATCTAGCGTGTTGTGCTTGCTCTTTGGACTATCAACGACTTCCTGCTGATGGGAATTTGTCGGGGTTGCAAAGTCAATCAGAAAACGGGACTGGTCAGGTATGTGAGGAGATAAAATCGATATGCGTTGCTCACATTCTAAAAAGCCAATGTTTCATGCCATACGAATGTTTTTCTCCGTCGATAATCAACGCATATCGTAGGATGAAAGGCCGAGATTACAACGGGCAGTATTGAAGAAAGAAGAATCGTGAGCATTAACGAGAAGAGAGTTATTCGAGAGATTAAAAATGTTGAAAAGACGGTCTTATGGGAAATTTCAAGAAAAACAATTCAAAAAAGGTGTTTTTGGAAGAAGTTCAGGCATTTTGGATCTCCTTATTGGCAGCACTTGTCTGTTAGGCATGGTGTCTTTGACGTAATGCACATTGAAAGAACGAGTGTGTGATTCTCTTACAGTACCTTTTGAAGTACAGGGAAGACAAAGGATGGACTTCAAGTGGCGGGGAAGTTTGGAATGGAGTGGAAATGTGAAGACGGCTAAGTTGTGGCCATCGTTATTCTATGCTAACACAGTGCACTGTTTGCTCGAGCTTGCTAGCAGCATTATCAAGAGAGGAGAAAAAATATTTTGTGATCTTCTACACAGAATTAGAGGTTCATGGATTATTCCTTAAATATTCAGGATGGTTTAGTGTCTTTATTGACAGAAGCCTAATTTGGCATGAAAGTCCATGATTGTCAATGTCATGATGCAAAGTGTTCTTGCAAGGGTTGCAGTCTTCGTGGTCTATTGCCAAAACATGTTAAACATGCATACGTCAAATTGTGCTTATTTTTTAACCTATATGTAAGAAGGTGATTGACCAGTACTTGGGAGATTTAACAACGAAGGACATTACTGAACATTATGAATAATTGAGATGTAGTTTCCACTCATCTTTTTTTGACATAATGGTGGTTTTGTTCTCCAGTTTAGTACGAGAAGTGAGAATAGTGGTCCAGTTTCTTGCGATGGATGTATGCCCTTTGAGAGATATATGGGCATCTTTAAAAAGAGACAAAGAAAAAATCGGGCAAGACCGGGGGGAAGCATTATTAATCGGATTGTTAGCGGAGGAGGCATTAAACTTTTGCATCGCTTCTTCGGAAATGGAAGGAGATTGGGGTTCGCAGTGTCCTCGACATGAAGGTAGGATCACAAGGAAGGGCAAGCGCGATAGTAGGAATTGTTGTTGCTAGATCCCGGAGAGATTTGAGAAGGTCATCGATATGTCATGACAAAATTTTCCGGGTTCAACCATAGTGAAAAACACTTGAGATGTAAAACGTAAAATTGAAAGAGTTCCTCTGTGCTAAGCAAGGCATAATGTTATGATTGCGAATGGTTTAAGACAAGTGACTGAATTAGTGATATAAGTTGGCTGTCTGATATATAGGTGGTGCAAGGGGTCAGAGAACATTGTTTATGTTTTGGATGGCTTAAGAATTAATGGATATTGGCTTCTAGACAAGAACTCGTGATTTAAAGAGTGTAAACAAATAGTGGTGTTAGGTGGCTAGTTTGCTTTCACTTGAATATCTAGTCGCTAGAGAGACACTAACTGTTGAATGGAGCGACACAAATGTACTATGGTGTTATTGAGAGATTTTTGGGAGTTGACTATGTGTCTTTAAAGATGCGCAGTTCCGATGCAAAGGGTTGAAAATGACGTGGCCAGAAAATATTAGTGAGATGGGATGACTTGGTGGACTTTGGTCGTTTTAGGGATGGTGTAGAGCTTTTTTATTAGCTTCAAAAAGCTAAGCAGTTTTTATGTTGTGGACAATATTGATCGCTCATTGGCATGTTTGTAGTCGCAGGAAAAGAAGATTGTTGGTGTTGAGGATGTTGTTTGATGAAGAAGAATATGAATTGAATTTTGATGCAACCACTTGTATCAATACAGAGTTCAACCATACAAGAAGGTGACGATATTGTTGATGATGAAGAGTATGATGAAGATGAGGGGAGTAGTAGTTACAACATATAGATGTTATAGAGTAGCTGCTTTTTCTTTGGTTAGTTAGATGATTTTGATGTAATATGAAATAGGATCATTAATTTTTGTTTTCTCTTCGATCGTTTGATATTATTTTTATTTTATATAATAATAGAATTAAATAATTAGTCTCTCTTTGTATTATATTTTGCTCAAGTATAGAACACTATATGTGGAAGGTCTTATTCGCTTTTTAATATTTAGTGTGAGCTTGTAATTGGTTTTCTATTTTGTTTACTTTATTTTTCTGGAATTGTGATTCAGATATAATATCATTAGTTTGCTTAATTTATAATAGCTAATTATGGTTTATTCTCTTATTTTTAACAGGCAATGAGCGCTGGAGGAAGAAAACAACATGGCATGATGATAGAGCTTAATAGGGAACCATGCAAAAACAACCATCTAAGAGCAAAAGAAGGAGGGGTCCATCGACAGGGGCCTCAAAACAAAACTCCATGTTTCTTGATTTGATGAATTCAACATGCCAGTGGTAAATGGGAGGAAGATATGGACAAACATAGGCTTTTTAGCATCTAAACTTGATATCACATAAGGGTTGGAAAGAGTTTAAGTAAGGTGGACAAGGATGATATGTGGGACGAGACAAAGGTATTCGTTAATTTTAAGTTTTAATTCTTAATTATTCTAGTAATATGGTTGAATCACAATTTCTTTTTTGATTTGCAGAGAAGTTTCACATACCTGAGGACATAAGGTTGAAAGGAAGAACATTTTTTTCGAAGCTTTGTGTAGACGTTCAGAAAGCGTAAGTCATGGTTGGTGGTCGATTTATCATAGGAAGTTGGCACCGAAAAGAAGGTTCACTAATGCGAAAAAAGCATGGGAAGTTATGCTGGATTCGTAACAATTCATGGGAAACATTTGAGGCATATGTGACTAGTGATGCAATTTCAGGTAAAAATATTTTGTGCTTGAATAACCGATTTTATTCTGATATAAGTTTTAGTTTGTTATTCACTTCTTGAAAATTCGATGGAAATAGGCAGTTAAGAGAAAAGGGGAAAGAAAATGTGAAAGAAAATTAGTTCCATTCGACATCTTTAAGGTGAAAGAGTTTTATATGAGCTCGAAGAGATTGGATAAGGCAACAAAGACTACTAATTCGAAAATTGAATCAGGTGTGGTAACAGAAGGTTCTGAGGTAACTTCTAAGCACTAAGTAAAGAGTGCAATATCGTTCCCTGGAATGATTTTGGCCGTGAGAAGCGTATGTTGATGGGACATGGGATCTAGACTGGATAGCCAAAACTGTCGCGGTAGCTGAAACAGTTGTAAGTGTTCTTACATTAAATTTTCTCTGATTTATTTGTAAGTGTTCTTACATCTATTTTTCCATAAGATATCTATTATTTTGTTGAATGCGCATGTTAGGGTCTGTTACATATATTTACACCTAATTCATATTTGGCTTGAATTATAACGATATAAAATATATGATTGTCTCAGTTGAAATGGTTCGTCCATCTCATTTAATTAGAGGATTTAATATTATGTATGTGCCTATAAATCTAATTAATTTCTATTTGTATGTTAGGTGAGTACATGGATAAAGAAGCTGAAGGAAAAGGAGGAAGGAATTGATAACGTCTGTGGAGCAGGCATGGATGCTCTTGCAAGCATGGGAAAGAAGATGATCGCGGGCATGTGACGCACTTGGCAGATGTGGGGTTTGGAGTTAACTCGAGGGCATTTGGCAAAGAGAACGGAAAGAGACATAGAACAATGAGCGAAAGTATGCTACTAAAAGAGGAATTTGGAAGATAATGAAAAGGTCATGATAAGAATTGAAGCAGGTTAGCAGGAAGAAACAAGAGAAATTCAACAAACAGTACAAGCTTACTTTCTTCGATAACAAGCAATGGAATGCAACCTTATGCTTCACTCAGAATTCAGAAGTAGGGATTGATGAAATGCCTGGAGATAAACAATTCAATGAAAGAAGTTGTGGTAGAGGTAAGTTTTCTAACATCTTTGTATATTAATTAATTTAACATCTAGTTTAACCTTGATTAACAAAGTCTCCTTACAAAAACACATGAGGTATATACAAATCCATATAGATAATGATTATTTTGAGTTAATGCATTTTTTAAAAACAACCCTTCCATTGATATTCTCATCTACAATACTGACAGTGAGTACTGTCCTTGTTAAAATGCTAATACTAAGAATTTTGTAGGGTTCACTAAGTGTCGTCTGCAGTTCATGACCTAAATGATGGCTTTTAGTTGTCGTGGCAGACCGGAACAGCTCATCCCACACTACCAGGAAAGGTTTCCTTCCACACCAATCCAATGAAGACTAAATTAAGGGTTAGTGTAGACAAAGTACAATGATATGTGTATTGATCTTTCCAGTAGTGTTCCCGATGGTGTTACTAAGTTGGGTGAAGCGAGAATTGTTTCTTCACTGGCCTTCTGATTGGTGTTCTTTAACAAGGATGAGGTGAGACTGTGCATTTAAAATAACAAATTAATATTGATATATTTTTTAACGCATTATGTTATTCATCTCATTAATTGTAGGTAATCAAACTAGTAAGAGGAGTAAGTTAACGTGTAGTTGTGGTAGAAATTAGTGCATCGACTGGAAAGCAATCAGCTTCATTGAGGATGCTCGTTAACTCAGTGTAGGTGAGCAATGTGAGTTGCTATAACTATCGTGTTCATAGAGGATTGGATGAGAATCAGCATACAAAAAGATACATGTGGAGGCAAATCATTCTATCTGAGGGAGGATAGAGAACTGGGTTACCAAAAGAAATGTTGTTGAATTCTTAGAGGGGCGTGCCTAATTGTTATTGCTTCTCAGTCTACATAAAGTAAACTTATCATCCAACTTTCCTTTCTAACTCTTTATGCATATTTCTCTAACTTATTTGCCTTTAAATGAATTCATGTCTCTCTATATGTATTGTGTGTGTGGTGTGTGCGCGGCT
>SNQN01001885.1:0-12954 GCA_008642245.1 Bassia scoparia
ACAAAATTGGTTCAGAATGATGGGTACGGGCAATCCAGGTAAGTAGGGAGGTCCTGGGTTTAGAAAGGGGGAGAGTAGAAATAGGTTCTCAAAGCCCATTTGGAAGGGTGGAATACATATACTGTAGACTTTTAATTAGATCAACCGACGAAAGGTGGTTCATGGGTCAGCACGGAAGATTCTTATAGCACACAAAGCAACCAAAAGACTATTGAAGTTCGGACAAATTCTGAGATGAATGGCACGTCACGAATGCAAGAGTTTTTATTGAGTACCAGCATTGTCAGAGCAACAACATCGTTTGAATTCATTGAGTGTTGATCTAATCACAGTTAAACATTTGAATTTAATAAATGTAAGTTGGGCAGTAATTTTTTGTTATGATTACTATGAATCTGTGCAAAACTTTTTACATTCAGTGCAACGATTAACACGATATACCTTTCAGTTCATGGTTCTGGTCCTTCACTACACATTAATTGATGGTTGGAAACCTTTGAACATTACTATTATATTTTTATAACTAATATATATCTACTAATATTAGTATATTATATATACTATTACTTATATATATATATATACTTTTATTATAGATACTATATAATATGGGTTATATATACTACATTGATAAATATTTTATGGATTATATTCAAGTACTATATTAATTAAGTTATTATTATACTAAAATTATTGTAGGTCATTTATTAATGGGATTAATCAATATAAGTTTCCAATTACAAAACTTATACTTCTTCTCATATGTTGTATGGGTAGCGCTCTCTTCATTCTTCCAGAATGGTGTTGCCAATGGAGATCAGAATAGGACAAATATTCTGTTTTAATCAACTCAGGGAATGATGAAATATGTCATGGCCTACTCAACCCCCGGTCTGGGATCACGGATTATCCGTCAAATGGTAAGGAAGCTGTTTATTTTATTAGAACTAATGATGTGTCCTGTCAAATATATGCATTAATTTGTGTATACGTGTTTCAATTATTCATCTACCCTTGGTAATCATCCGTAGTGTATGAATAACAACTGGCATCATCTGTTCTCCATTAATTAAGGGGGGTTGGAAGTTTTGATTTAAAGCTATCCGCATACCGTTATTCACTGAGTCAACACGAATACATGGTTGCTCACTTGCGTATTCATCGCTGGATTGGGATCAGCTTCTCAACGTCCGAACTAACTTGCAAACAATGCGATTGTGGTGCACAGTTATGCTCATCTATCCGCCTACGGTCAATTCACACTTGGGCTAGATGGAGGGTCCTTGTTTTAAAGAGAAATGATTTTTTCTGAGAACGAGCAAGAGGAAAATACTATTGAGAAGCCAAGGGAACTCTACAACGTAGGAGAGTTGTGATCCGGTTTATGTCCGCAATAAAAACTATAAACTTATAAGCTGAGATGGATTATTCCCTAATTATGTATTCATTTTTTGTCATCTTAAGGTGTTTTCATTCTCTCGTCTAATGGGATGATTTTGGGTACACGTTGCATTGTTTAATATTATTAAAAATTTGTGAGCTTTCTATTGTTTAATATTGCATTTCACAATTTACAATTTTGGGGAGTGGGAATTTTACTTCTTTATGTTTATAGTTTCATAATTTACTGTAGTTATCGTTTGATTTTGTTCTACATTCAATAGAAGTGGGGTTTTTGTTACATACCAGACTTGTTTATTCTATACTATCAGGGTGATATGTCTATTGGCATTCCGAATATTAATTAATGAAACTTATTAGAATAGTCTAACAATTACTACTCTTTAAACCTAATATCATAATCTTGCGAAATCAACTCTACTCCTGGATGAATCCGACTGGGAATTGGCTACACTTTAATGATATTACTTATGCCGATCTGACTACTATTTAAACAACGACACTTATATTTGTTTAGTAAAATTGTTTATTATTAAACATAAGCATAATAAATATACCAGAGAAAACCTTCATATTTTTTAGAGCAAGAAAATCACAGATGGAACCCCTGTATACTTTTTCCAATTATTGCACAGCCAAAACCAGAATCTACCATGAATGGCCACACTCAAGAAAGGAAAGAACATATGATTGGGATATGACCTAAAACAAACAGGGTGCATTTGATTGTAATCTACATTCCATGTATCTCGGTGATCAATGTGCTGGTCAAGTTAGGAAAAAATTCAATCAATTCGATTCTATTCATCCATAAGAGCAAGAAAACCTAAAGCCACCTGAAAGAGGCCCTCCCAATCTGGGGTTTTTGGAATTACCCGAGTGTAATGCGATTTATCAAAAGGTAGGCCTGAATAATTTTCCTCAGTTTGTTTCTTTTCCCGGTTTGTTGTTTCTGAAACTGCAAACAAAGTTTGGGAATGGAATTGGTTGGTATCACAGATGTGCAGCCAGGGGTTTAATACTATTTGGTCGAAAGTTACCTCGAGATCTGTGCTGATCTGAAGGACTCACACGTAAACAAACCATCGATCAATATTTTTGGGGATAAGAGAATTCTCTCTACCAATGCCCTCTTCCATCTTCTTTCAGACAAAAAGTCCGTCTCTGGACTGTGGTGAGTTGGTCGTTCACTTGCTCTGGCTAGGAGTATGAGTGGGGGTTGTGTTCCACGTGTTGGAATCGGAAAATCCAAGAAGGGAATTTTCAGTGTTCGTTCCGGTGTCTCGTGTATCACCAGGAAGGGGGTTGAAGAGGTGGTATTTGGAGGGTGGCTTCACTAATGATTCTCCACTTCAAAAGGAAGCTGCATAATTTCTCTGCGTATTCCCGGATCCAGAGAGTTTGTTGGGGAACATTGCCAAAACAAGAACAGGTTGAAAGGGAAGGGGGAAGGGATGACAGTGCAGGGGTGAGCTTGTTTGATTAAGGTACTCTATCCGGGTTTGGGGTTTGGGTTGGTTTTGGTCCCTTGGTAGCGAGCGGGAGAAGCTGATTATAGGTCCTTTTGAGAACATTATCTTTACTATAAAATCGTTGGGTGGGTAGGGGTGAAGTTGGCTACGCTATAACATTTAGTTGCTTTTTCTAATTTCACAAGCTTGTGTTCCTACAGGTCCTTCGTTACATGTCTTTTACAGCACACATCTTCTTTCTTTCTAAAATCATTTATGTCATTTTAATAATGACGCCCGCTGAACATCAATCTGGATTCTATTTTTCTAATTATTTGAGTACAAGGCTTAATACTCCCCTATTCTTGATAGTAGAAAGCATTAAGACGCTAGAACAAAAAACAACAACACCAAACTTCAAACACTTATACACACAGACTGAATATTTTAACTCATGCTTTCATTCCGATCACTCGATGCATAACCAGATAATCTTTATTCACTCAATCAAGTTTAAAAGTTAACAAAATCCAAAAAATTCAATGTTATTTACATTGTTCAAGTGGAATACAAAATACAGATTTATTCAACCATTATCAATGGTCTGCAGCTGTAACAACGCTGAAGCAACGATGTGGGTTTCGACTAACGTTCCAAAATCTAAGTCTTATAACATGTTACAGAATCAGGGGTACAATCAATCCTAAGAGACATAGTTTAGACTGCGCCTCTGATTTTCTGTTGGTGTGTGACTAAAATTTACATTTGTGCTAGTTTTTTCGATAGCGGTGATAGGATACATGTCTGCGTAAAATCCCTTCTCCCGTTGAGAGGAGCTTCGCAAAACGGCGCGATTCGGGAATAATCACGGCGATTATCATCCGGAATATGATAGCATTCCTTGGAGGTGTATGAATCACTGACAAGGATGAAGCTGAATTGTGGCTTGGACAAAGACTAGACTGTGCCATTTGAAATCGGGATAGGTATTTGTTGAGAGTTTGCTGGTATAAGTTGAGGGTGCACGGGAACTTGGAAATTTTGGAATAATGTTGATCAAGTTAGAAGGAACTAATAACTATTGCTCCGGACAGACAACTGGAATATATTTTGGCTTTTCTATCAATCCGTTGCAGGGTTCTTTGATTACAGCCATGATAAAAACATATTATGTTACACTAAATGGTCCTTCCACGTGCCAATTTATTTCATGTTTGTCACATGTAAACTTGGCCTTTGTGAATACTTTTGCATACTATGCGTATGAACATCTCCGCAAATTTGTCTTCTTTGAGATCTGGGTGTAAGACAAATACAATAAGAGATTGAATTATTCCACCCTCCACATTGCTTATGTCAAGTATTTACCTCTGAATTTGTCGTAATGAGTACGTTTGTATACTTTATTGGGTTTCATTTGTTTGTGTTTCCCTTTTGCCTCGCTTATTGGTGGCATTTCTCGTGTTGTTTTTTGTGGTCCCCATGTGTAGCCCTATTATCACCTTAGTTCAGTTATTGATTGTAATAGAAACTGGTACAGTACTTAACAGGTTTGTACGATCTTCGAACAGTAGATTATTTGTACCGCTGAATAGTTTGGTTTTTGGAAGGGGGGTGGATCATAGATTTACAAACTCTCTTGCCAAACTAAGCTTCTTTCAAAATGCCATGACCAGTTAGTACCCCTTGATCCATGATGAAGAACTCTTAAGCGGAAACGTTTTACAACTCTGAAAATCTGTTTCATTCAAAGAATCCCATGAATGTTCTTAATTTGACCTTGGGCGCGTTCTCTTATTTACTAGCCATATCCAATTCATTACCACAGTCCCGTGATTTTCAACGCATCGTTTTTGAACCGCTTGCGTTTCAAATCCCAAGAGTCACCTTATAATTATTGCAAACAGGACTCATTTTTCTCACCCAACTGGCTGCGGCCAATCAACTGGCAACAGTACTGGGAGGAAGTATAGGCTACAATACTTCAACTCATACAGACCACCTCTCGTCAAACTTCTTCAGCATACTTTCAGAGTGCATCTGAAGAGTGCACCAACGCTCATTTTTGACCACGTGTTCCCTGCATGACATTCTTATAACGCGAACACTGGAACGCAGTACAAATTCTCAATAGTGTTCCGCTAATTCTTCAATTATGAGTGTAAACACAAACAGTGCTAACCACATATGATGCATGCACAACCTCAACAGTCTTACAGGGTCACGACGATCTCGGAAGGCATATGGTGAAGAATTACAGACGGTTCAACTTTGGTACTCACAGGTGTTCCAGTGTCTATTACTGATTTACGCCTGACATCTATTCAGTGTGGCTTGCCCGGCTAGTACAAACTTCGATTCCTAAATTATGTGCTACAGTAATTTTTTAGCTCATAGGGTTTACCTTTGATTACACTCCAATGGTTCAATACATGCGTATTGGCGAAACACTCAATCTAAATGAATTTCATGAGTCACTAATGATGATCCTTTGGTACTAGAGGAAGGGTGGAACGGTGATCCTACCCTTCCTGAAATAAAAGCTGGGGACCTCTGGAGGATAGGTTCAGGCACGTGACAGAGCCCGTGCCAAGGATAGGAGGGGGAAGCTTTAGGATACAGATATGGACCCTGAAATCACCACTTGGCATCTGTGAGATGGGCAGTGTGAAGGAAAAGATGCTTGCTCAACTCCTGGACCCTGATTTTCTACAGAGGGCTTCGCCAAAAATCTTCTGAAATCAGGCGTCTCTACTGATACAGCAATGTACCGAGCTCATTGTGTTCTTCCTTGGTCTCAGGGATTTCATTCCTCGGCCTGAGACGTGCCTGGAGCGAAATGAAAATTAGGTATATGCGCTTTGGCGTCAGCTTTGATTTGTCTGCAAACTTCCGGCGCAAGGTTGCCTCGTGTATCTATTCACTATTTTATGCAACTCAAAAGGTATTGCTATTGCTCTCTAAAATTCGTTGCGTCGTCCCTAAAATACTAGTCCGAGAAACTTGGACTCTCATGTAGCAGAATGCAATTGTCGGCGGTTCACAACAAAAAGTGCTGCCCCACGTTAATAACACAATTCTCAAGTCAATGTTTTTAGCTAATATCTAATTAATTTCAACACACTTTAACATATCTTTTCTGTTAAGCAAGGATTACAACTAAGCTTTTGGGATAATTACTGCTGAGGCCACTTGTTATTGCCCTCTTTATACTATTCTATTACAGATCAATTCTCAAAACTTCCGGTGTGTAGCTGTCATAAATGGCTCTTTGCTCTAGCTTAAAGGTTTTATAAATGTGACAATATAGGGGTAGTTTTCCTCAGCGAGAAATCTTAACGAAGTTTGTTTCAAAAAATACACAACGATGCTTGATGTGGCATGGTGTTCTCCACAGCCTTCTCGATTGCAACCTTGGTGCCTGATATGGTCTGGATTAGTGATCCTTTACAAGGATCTTATAAGCCACAACACTTGGGCATTGTTCACCAAAAATGAAAAATTAAAGTCTCCACGGTTGCATTCAGCTTTGTGCAAGTATGCATCTAAACTTAGAATTTGTCTGGCACTGCGATCTATTGATCTGATATGCCTATAAATTGGCAAAATTGGAGCATAAGATTAATACTTCATCTGGGTAAATCTTGCGATTGTCATAATGCTTATGTTGAGTCAAACAGACAACATCTGAGAACTCCTTGTATGCCGCTCTACTGGTCGACATGGAGTCGACAATTAGCATGTACTTATCTTAAGATTGTCAAATCGCATATATGCTTTCTGCGTGATTGTAGATATCAGTCTTGATTCTGTCCGCCATCTTTAAAATATTAACTATCACTGCAGTGCACAAAATGGTTCTTCGTTCTTCTCTTAAGGGATTCTTACACTTCAGCAAAGAGGGGATTGCGCGGGGATTCAACTCTCATTAAAAAGGCAACTGGCGAACAACCATACACGCTCAAATATGTAACAATAATAGGGACACTTACTCTGGTCAAATCTGTGGTATTAGGTTTGCGCGAAGGAGTCGTGTGATTCAATTGAACTCATTTTTGTCTCACAGCGGGAGAGTGATTGCATCTTTGTGGATATGCCGACTCTACAACACATATTGCTCACTGACGGAGTCGGCGATGGCAGAGTGTTCAACGAATTGTTTGACTAGGTATTACTCTCATCTATCATTGCGGATCTTGTTTGGTATTTACATACAAACTGACGAATGAACGGGACAACTTTTTTGACGCACTCGTGACTTTTTGCACCCTTCTTTCCAGCTGAATGTCCAGATGGCATGCTTATGTTACGTGGGCGTTTAGGTGGCATTTCTCTTATTTGCTCTGTGTCTTCTTCCACTAACTCAGCACTTAAACATGACTTGTCGCTTACAGCTTCAGACTTATTCGTCAAACAGGTCCACACCTTCTGCTTTCATCGAGATAGACTACTAGGTTAAGTTGTTACACAAATCTCCGTTTGCATAAGCTATAACATCCACCTCGTCCAATGCTACATAGAAAGGAAGCATCTTTTACTGAGAGTAAAGGCCTTTTCTTGAACCTACCCGCACTGTCTCAGCTAATGCCGTTAACATTTGCCACACATTGTTCTGATACCCTTAGCATTCTGTGTGAAACGACCCAACAACCTCTTCCAGTGACGAATCAGGAGCAATGTATGTGGTGAATGGCAACCATTCACTTTGGGTGTCTTAGGTCAGGTAGGTTCTTTATCAGCTCTCACACTTGCTAGCATATCCAAACCCGAAATCTACTTCTTCATCGTCAACAAATATCAACTACTTTAACAGCATCAATTATCAGCTGCCAAAGCATTCTTTTTGGAACTATCTACATACTACGTTTACAGGTCGGCTCGTCAGCTATCACTCATGAATACAACAATTCATGGGTACACATTCAACACTATTTGAAGATTACTACACCTTGATATTAGTGCACGAGGTGCGATAGACCATCACTACAATAAACTGAAATGAAGCGAGCAAGCAAATAGGTAAGGGAGGAGATAAATATGTTTAACAATAATTCTCAGCATAATATCACCTATCGGATAACATAACACATTCATATTTTGACTTAATACTCTAAACTCTATGTCTGTGGTCGTAAGCATTCTAGTTTGAGATCCAATACATTAAATGTTACTTCATCAATATCTTGAAACAAATATGAACAGACTGCTTTGATAGCATTGAGAATTGCTAATAACAATATTTTTGCGTTTACCTCTATTATCAATTAGCAGATTCAAAGCACACTATCATATTTATTACTAACACATCGCGTCTCCAATTGTATTAAAACAGCTAATATACTTCAGATTCAAATTCTCAGAATAGTAATTAATGTCTCACTTTTTACATTTACAGAGACATTTCAACATCCGCTACATATTATAATTGCATTTTCAATACATGAAATCCAAAACTTGGCTCTCAAATTACTAATATAAAATTTTAGCTACAGCTAAGTTGTTTTATTAGTTACAGCAATCCACATTTGTCAATCTTAATAACAAACAGCTCTCAATGCTTAAAGAACCTATATTTCCTGCAAGTTTCAACATCGAATTCCATACATAATGATGAAAATTACATCAACTTACTCAAATGGGAAACGACTCCATTTCAAGGTTGGATGTCGGAGAAGATCGTTCTCAACGTTGCGGAAGAAAAACGCGACAGAGAGGTTAGAGTGAGCAGTGAAGGCAAGTTCAATGCCCATCTGATTTTATTTGCTCGCCAAAATGATTACCCAAATTTCTCTTTTATATATTTTAACACTTTCTTTTTTCAAAATTATTTAAATTATTTTAATTGGTGCAATTTAAAAATGCTGGGAGTTGAAAAGTGCCTCTGTTCTGGATGGTTACTTTCTCCAAACAATAGCTTATTTGACCCATCCTTTTCTCTCTCCTCTTTTCCTGTTTTTTTCCCCTCTCACTTTTTTGCTTCGGCATCTATGCAAACACACTAACTCAACTTCTGCAAACTTTCGCAATCAACTCAACTCTACTAATTCAATCTCTATCTTCTTGCATTCAAATTCATTGCAAAATCGCGCTACAAATTTGTACGCAGAAGTTGAAATTTTTAAACATAATTCTTTCAATCAATCAATTAATTGAAGCGAAACATGAGGAAGAGGATTGAGAATGCAGTGATGCTTATTTGAGAAGAAAGGTTTCAAGAAACTGAACTCGCTTTTCAAGAAGAAATCAAACATACAGCAGCAAAACAATCGAAGAATTGTCTCGAATCTCCAAATGATTCAGAATGTTGCAACTCCTCCTTTTATTCGAGTATGTATTTTACTTTTTTTAAGATTTGACTTTTATTGAGCTTTTTATATTAGGAAATTTTGGTTGTTAGTTGATGTTCATGGTTCATTTATTGCGTTAGGTTTTTAGGGAAAATTGTCAATTGTAGATTTAGTTTGTATTTGATACTAGTGAATTATGCGTCGTGAGTGGGATTGGAGTGAATGTGAGTAGGATATACAATAATTGTGAAGTTGACAAGTAGCAAGGAAGTTTGTATATAATTTTTCATTTTTTGAAGAAAATGTTTGAATTAGGTTTTTGGGGGGTATGATTTGCGGGCGAGTAATACCGCAAAAAACCGTCGGCATTCGCTGTCACCTTCTCAACTAATGAGAAAGGAAACAATTTTGAGTTAATTTGGAATAGGCCCTCATATATCATTATTCTAGTAGAAACCTAAATCATATGATTTTGTTAGACAGAACCAATTGTTTCTGTAATAATGTCCTGCTCCGAAGGTTTTTGGCATTCCGAACAGTAGGGTTATACGGCTGTGGAAAACAAGATGATTTGAGTTAGGACTCTTCTTCTTGTTGTTTTTTGCAAAGCTTGCTGCCATTTGTTGCATCTTGCACTACCCATGGCAACGTAGTAACATATCCAGGTGCCACTGATAAGGATAAGCAAAGATCAAGTGCTGGCAGGCAATCGTTATTTAGTCTTCGCTAAAGCTCAGTAGTGGCAGCATGTTCTGTACGCTAGACAATCTACAAGTCTTTTGGGCTATTATTGCATGACTTTTTATTCTTTACGGTCTAGAAATTTTTATACTAATGGAGAATATGAGATTGGTGATAACAAATATTGCAAGCCCGGGTATTTATTACTGATCCGATTGGATCATAACGGATTTGAATTCTATAAGGGCTCACCTGGCTCTAATAATATTGATTGGGGAGGAGATCAGAATTAGAGGATTGATAGAAGCAAGGATATGGGCTCGTGTAAGTAGGAACAAAAACTATGTTATTTAAACCCGGACCATTTTGGAGTTTTTTATCAACAGTTTGCTTGTGTGGTGGGTATTTGGAACCCTTATATGTTTTATCGAACTTCTCTCAGAATTAAGTCTTTTTTTTTCTTTTATTTTTTTTGCAATTGACAGTTTCTAGAGCAATAATGTATGCTCAAAGCAAATTGGATAGAGCAATAATGTATGCTCAAAGCAAATTGGATAGGTAATAAACGGGTTACCCCAGTGACGGAGTAAATAAACAAAGCGCTGGACATCCTGAGTTATGTGCCTTTTGGTCTAGGCTAGAAGACTTTAGCAAGGCATTTCCGAGCTGAATGAAGCTTATGAAGGYGTAATTTGATGTGCACCATGCCACCACCTTYGGCATTATTTTCACTTCATATATCRGTCTATTCCCTTATCTCCTTCATTGTTGCAAATGGTAGGGCAGGCTTTCCATATTCTTAGAGCAAGATGAAAGACTTGAAATTCACCCAGCATTTCTCTTTTAAGGAAAACCCAAGAGCAATTGAGCAACCAACAACGTATCCACTTATAAACATGCATCTTGGGGAAAGAGAAGAGAAACTTTGAGACAATATTGATGCTATGAGCTATCTAAAATTTTGTCAACTTTAAGAAGTAAGCACCTCAGAGAAAGAGAAGAGAGGACGTATTTCACAATGTTGTTATCTTTGAGGTTATTATGATGTAATATGAAATATGTTCTCAAATTATGGAAGTGTATTGAATTTTCTTTAAGGTCCTATTCTTTTGATCTTATTTTTCAGTTAAGTTAATCTAATTCATGATTGTACTTCACCTAAGCTGTAAGCTCAATTCAGTTTTACACTTCATTTCATTGAGTCACAATAAATCCACAAGAACATGGCCYAAAACTCTCTTACTACTTTTTGTTACTTGAAGGTATCAAGGGTCTACAGGACTAGATTGACCTGCATAGAAACGTTTCACACTTCAAGAATCTTTGTCAGAGGCAATGTATAACAAAGTATCAATGAACTATTCTAATGATGTCATTTCATGCCCCCTAAATGACTATAAGAAGYAATAGAGAGATTATAGAATTCAATAACCAAAATATTTTGCTATGGTGAAAACATTTTTAACAAAACATTTAAAAACGTTCCATTTGATCCCCGTCAAAATCTGCATTGGCAAATCTTGTGTAACACCATAACCATGACCCATATGGCTTATGAAGGCTCCCAGTGGGGACAAGGTAGGTGTTGGAAGAATATAGTTTGTTCACATCAAAGGCGCTGTTTGAAATGTACTTAGGACTGATGTGTGATGACTGTTCAGCGCCAACTACTTCATAAGTTTGAAGCACTAACTCTTTAGGAAATATAGAATTAAGAATCTGCCAGGGCAAAGGCCTATGTGTCTTTTTGTGAGGCACATCGAAGGCGGACAGATGTGTAGTAAAGCATGCCTAGGTGCAATAACGCATACCTTAAAATGCTCATTAAAGGCACATCCTTTTCTTTTCCCAAAGTGCACTGAGGTTCACTAAAATCTCTATAGCCTTGGTGTGCCTTGAGCCTTTCTATAATTTGGTAGTAGAATAAGAATCTGGGGCTTTGGACTCAGCCAAAATTACCTTTGAAGTTCACAAAGTGGGATGAAGGTCAGCAGTTGCTGTGGCTCATCAATAATATTGGGGAGATATGTCATATTTTGCTTGTGGTTGATGTCGGAGTGTGTGTGTTTTATCTTGACATTTTGTCCAACCTTTCTTTGTGCAGGTGTCCCTTGTGGTATCTTATTACATAAGTTTTTTGCATTTAAGTTCTAGTCCGACATTTTTGTTGTATCAGCTAGGAGTAATAAGACTAAGCTAAGTTTAATAGGTCATGTTGTAATTAAGTGATGACATGTCTAGCTTGTATGTTACATGATGTATTATTTGTATAATGGAATCACCAGTGTGTGTGGCTTCCAATTCTCATATTAACAATAATTCAAATTGATATCCATTATTTTAGTGCTCCTAATAAAGAAGAGGAAAATGCCACCTGTATGCTAACCGCATTATCTTGYCAGATCAGAGAGCCTTCCTGCACAATATCACGATGGGTACAGCGAGCTTAGATCGTGGGCTTACGGTGCACTGGATTTATACAAGGTAATTTTTTGTCTGGTCTTATYTCTCAAACTCTTTCATTTTGTTCTAAATAACTAGAGTATATGCTCGAGCTGTTGTAAAGCTCATAATAATGAGATGGCTCACTCTCTTTTCTTTTTCTGGCCTTTTTCAAAACAGCATGAGTTGCTTCGAGTACTTTATCCAGTATTTATGCATTGTTTCATGGATCTTGTTGCAAAGAGCCATCTACAAGAAGGTGAGGCTTTGACTTATTTCGTTTTATTTCGATCAACTTGTTACTGATTCTAAGAAAAGTTGTTCAAGTTGACATGATTGTGTGATAATTTTATTYTATTTTTATACATGTGGTTTCTTAATGTTTTATAGCCCGTATCTTCTTTAACACATTCCGTGAGGATCATGAAACTATGCATCAGAGAGATCTCCAGAAGCTCGAAGGTGTTCTTTCACCCTCACATTTGGAGGTTAGCCATTGTTATATATGTAAAAGAAGTCATTTTGTTTTTGATATATCAGATGCTTATAAAAAAAAATTCTCTTATGTGTGKGTCCCTGTTTAGGAAATGGAATTTGCCCACACTCTAAGGCAGAGCAAAGTTAACATCAAAATCTGTCAGGTAATTTTTCGACTACTTTGAATTTTACTGTTTCTTTGCAGCAAGCAACTT
>SNQN01001885.1:25597-36972 GCA_008642245.1 Bassia scoparia
ATAGCCACTGGATCTAGTGATAAAACAGTTCGATTGTGGGATATTCAGAGTGGAGAGTGTGTCAGGATATTTATTGGTCACAGGAGCATGATATTATCTTTGGCAATGTCGCCTGATGGTCGATATATGGCATCTGGTGATGAAGATGGCGCAATCATGATGTGGGATCTTGCTAGTGGTCGCTGCATAACCCCTTTGGTGGGTCACACATCATGCGTATGGACACTTGCTTTCAGGTGAGTAAAAGTTCTCTCTCCGTAACCATGTGAATCCACGTTAAATGTCTTTTAATGCTATACCCTTTCATCAATCTGTGTGCGTTAAGTTATTTTATGTTCATCTTTCAGTGGCGAAGGGTCTCTTCTTGCTTCTGGATCAGCCGACTGCAGTGTAAAATTGTGGGATGTCAATGCAAGCTCAAAGATGTTGAGATCTGAGGAAAAGTAAGTCAATTTAGAACTAGCAAGAATATGAATCTCTATTTCTAATTTTTGCATACATTTAATCAATAGTAATCTTTGAATATACATACAATCTCTTATAGTTTTCAATTTCGTGCTCAGGTCAGGAAGTTCAAACCGCCTTAGATCGTTGAAGACACTTCCTACCAAATCTACACCAGTTTACTCTTTGACAGTAATGTTGCAAACCATTTCTCTGATAAGAATATATTTTCACATCTTTCGCTCTTATTTCTGATTATGCTTTCTTTTGCACTACAGTTTTCGAGGAGGAATCTGCTTTTTGCAGCAGGGGCTCTCTCTAAACCCTCATGAGTGGATTAGCAGATAACATTAGGAATTCACAGGTGAGGTTAGATGTCACTAAAATCTTGTAATCTTGGACGCTGCGTATTGATTATTGAATCTGTTAGGCGTAGGTCGGACATAGGTGTTAGGAACTGATTCAGTTGAGTGTTGATGGCGAAATAGAAGTGGAAGTGTTTTTTTACTGTAATTTTCTGTTTGATATAGTTGCTACGGTACATTTGTTTTTATTTTTACCAACATAGCGATGATATAGTTTGTTGATCTGTACTATTGTTGTACCATTTTTTATGCTGTAATTTTTTTTTTTTTTTTTTTAATATGGTTGTAAAGGGATCAATAATCCGTTATTCGAACAATTTAAATGTCATTAGACTCTACAATTGTGAAGCATTCCTTTGCCTGCATCAAGGAGTTAACTTTGTATCATAATTTGAAACAATAGATTATGTCAATCATTTTCTGAACACAATGCCTTTCAAAAGATATTTTTGTGTTTTTTATATACTTCATATTTGCATCATTTTTCATTATTATTATAATAATTTATAAGTTGTAAAGAACATGTATTCGAGATATTTTTGTCTTTTTTATATACTTTGTATTTGCATCATTTTTCATTATTATTATTTATAAGTTGTAAAGTACATGTATTCGAGATATTTTTGTCTTTTTTATATACTTCCTATTTGCATCATTTTTCATTATTATACATTGTAAAGTACATGTATTCTTTATCCCCTAAAGAAAAAGTTATTTTTATTTTCTTTTTGCCAATAGATTTTCTCTCTCTCTCCTAATACACAGGTGCCCATTTTCTCTATCTCTCCCGTCTTGTGAAAATGTGTGTACTACTTTTTTCAATGGTGAAACTGTTTATAAAGTAGAAAGTATACAATACAATTATACATATTCAGAACCTCAATTTAGCTGCACAATAGAGCCCGACTGCGTTAGTATAATAGTATTTCGGGCCACACCATACTTTCAGCGGGCCGTTTGCAGCAGATCCCGTTGCCAGCTTTTCCATACTAATGAACGGGCTACAAAGTATATTTCCTCGTAACGAAATAATAACAACAATTGTCTTTTTYGAGTGYAACAAAAAATAGCAAYAATTGTACAATTTTTTCATTTTGATCCCAATWAATTCTTTAATATGAAACTAATGGATTGGRGAGCGATAAATAAAACAYATTRATAAAATCGAAAGTGTATCGTCTAATTYCAAATTTTCTTCAACAAAGTATGCGTAATAAAAATGGGGGAGATATAGTAATATAATAATATATCCACAYATAATTTATACAAGTATTATATTACCTTTTAGCAATTAAGATACCAACACCAAGTCACCAATAATGGGAGGACATTTTTTCTTCTTTTTTTGGCGGCTTTGTGATTGAAAGGAATTTAATAATTGCAAGATCATATTTAGAAAATTGTAGAACTTAYATGACATTGCGTCAGATATAATAAAAACCTAAAAATATGAATTGACAAAAGCCAGCACTATTATATTATAATCTACCAAATTCCTAAGACAAATTAACAATAATGGATCTTACTATTTTCTAATACGAGTAATAGTCTAATAGCTTCAAAGTTCCGTGTACTATACTTTGTCACATTCACAAAATCAAAACAAAAAACAATAAAATAATGTTACAACATGGGTGTTAAAAGACAATTATAAATCATATACAATATAATGATTAGATTCCCATTCAATCTAAAACCATTATTGTTTCACATGATTTAATGGTAATTAATTAGTAGGTGGATATTGATTATTTTTTAATTAATGATTAGTGCGGGAAGGATGATAGGCATACTTGTATGATTATCCACTTTCTGCTGCCCATTAATGAATTAATTAATATACATCAAAAAATGAGAATTTATAGTAAAAAAAATAAACATGAAATGTACATATAAACAAAATAAAAATAATTAGACGCATTAAGAGAAAAGAGAGTAAGAGGGTAATTTTTTATGATTTATGAGTTTTCTTGTATCTAATTCCTACCTACCAACTGAACAAATGCATTTACATTCACCCATGTTGTTCACATATACTATGGAGTATACCCATGTGTCAAACAGAAAGCAAGAAATTATGATGATTTATTTTAATGACAGCAAAGAATACTTGTAGTATGTAAATGTGTAATGATGTTAAGCACTTAAATGTGTAATCGGAATCTGGGAAAGGATAATTGGTGTGATTTCGCTTGAGCATATTAATGAGGTAAGTTCCTTTCCTAAGTGTGTAGACTTCAGTACACTTACGCTCTATTTCTTTGGACTGAACTGAACCGATCTTTAATACATCATAGAAATAAGGCCTTGTTCTCGTCAATTGATGTTTGGTTGCAATTGAACTTTTTTCTATTAAACCGATTCCAACCAACTTATTAGTACTGAACTGAACTGAAGTTATTTTTATGAAACCTTGACAAATTTTCTTAAAAATTATGAACTTATTTTTGCTAAAACTGAACTTTATTGGTACTAAAACTTATTAATAATGTTGACGAAACAGGCCTAGAGAGTTACTTCATTTGTAGATTCAATTTGTATTGGCAATAAACATCTTACTCACTTTAGTGAGTAAACTTCACGAAAAGACGGATAGCAAGAGAAGTGGATACGAGTAATGCGTACTATGCTATACCACCCTCTGATACAACGTCCCGTACTATGCTAATTTGTAAACTAAACAACACATGTAGTATTAAACTAGTAATTTCCCACCCTCTGTGCTTCCTGGAGGCTAGTTTAGCTACCTACTCATTTATTTAGACAACGATGCCCGTACACTCGATCAAGTTAGTGATTGTGGCGAATTTTCTTTTTGAAAAATGAGTTAAATAATGTTAGATAATCAAATTAAGACTCATTTTCTTACTTTAGTATAAATTGAAGTTAGATTACAAGTATTCAGTTAAGTTTTGTCTAGTTTCCTAATATGTTTAGATTAGAAATAAAAATAGGCAAAAGCTTAACATCATGCTCCGGAGCGTTGAGATAAAGGTAGCTAAAAGTAGGAATATTAATTAAATAAACATTAATTACACCAATGACGTGTGATTATGACGTACAATTCAAATTTTTACCAATTTAGAAAATATATTTGAATCTTAATTAATGTCTAGGGCGCTTGTACAATGTCGAATAAATAAGGTGAAATGAACATACATATATAGGAGTAGTAAAATCGATCAAAACTCTGTACATATATACTAGCCCAAGAAGATCATTGGCTAAACTAGAAAAAGGCCCTATGCTAATATGATATTCACCACACTAACTTATTGATGAAATACAACAATGCATTTATGGAATGACTAGGTTAAGTTTCCTTTAAAAAAATTTAAGGATAAAGTGAACAAAATCCCACCACAAAAACAACTCATGAATTCCACTATTCTCATAAGCAACAAAATCATTTTTATTATTTTTTTCAAAAGGAAAGCAACAAACATCATTTATATGGTTTGAATTTTTTCTTCTCCGGTTAAGAAAAATTGTTGATTTTAATTATTAAAGTTATGTAAACATTGATGAGGAAGCTTGATTTGAACGCAAATTGGAGCGGGACGCGGGGTGAGCCACAGGTAGTTGCTACCACAATGCCCCATTGCAGGCAAACTCGTGAAGATCCCACTCATGTTTTTATATTCATCCGCGTTACCCTTTGGTTAATCCGAATTTAGACTCATTCTGGCGTGTTAATTTTATTCATCTAATTTTGTCGGAGATTGAACAAGGATTCTCCTACCTAGCTCAGTCTAAACATCACGCACCAACAATCAAATGATTACCCACCTCATTACTTGTAAAGTGGGATGTTGCTATTTACCCTCTAGCGCTCTATTGTACAACACTAACTCCGCCTTAATTACGGCAAAAACTAAGGAACATCTCCGAAACGAGATCATTTTAGAAAATATTTATTGGTTAACTAATGTCATGGGTGTCAGTTAACATGATCCTTGTATTAGTATATGAAATTGATAGATTGGTTGCGATGATCCGGTTAATATGGTATGWGAGTCAGCGTGACATAGAGGTYACGGGTTCAAATCTCACTTCTCTCTCCCTTCTAAGTGGAATTAATTCACGTCARGTATATATGGGTGGACCTGTGCGACTGTGCTGCGTCCAYATTTCAAGCCCAAAGAGTCTTGCAAGTGAGGGRRAATGATAAAAGTTTAAACTTTTAGTTGAAATGATCCGGTTAAATGTTATTCTGACAAATCCCTCCAAGGTGTTTGTTAACAAGATATTTGTTTAATTAACTACTAACAATCTTCACTAAATTTTGCGACATTGGGTTGTGGGTCCTACTAGGTGCCCAATTTTCCACCACTATAAATAATCCCTCGTGTCATGTTTGGTGTCTAATATAAGCCATTAATCTCATCGAGTAAAAATGATGGTGCCACTATTAACAACAATATTTAACATCATGAGTATGTGAATAATGCAGCTTGACCCCTCTGCATTAGGGAACAGTGGAACACATTAAGTTTCCGATAGAGGTGATCATTATTAATCAATCTTGTCTGCTAAATTGAGCGGGCATTTGAAAATCTTAAATTTTGCATTTTTGATTCAAAATCCAAACTCTTGGTTATAAGGTTTGTATTGGTCCGAGAAACTGACACTATATAAAGTCTAATAATAATAGCGGGTTAGAGTAGGATTTTTTTATACACAAATCCGATCCGACCGTTTAATCACATCTAGTATGTAATAAGTAGAACTAGTAGTTTGTAAAATGCAGTGTCGCCTTTACACGATTAGTTCTCTTAGGAAAATCTAAATGACTTTTTTAGTTCTATTGATCCACTATGTGTGATCTATTTACACGATTATATCACTTGTAAGTTATAACATTCATATTTAATTTATAAAACTTGCACAATATTTAACCTAAATTTACCTTTGAACTCGACTTCTCTTATTTTATGACATGAGATTTGCGGGGAGGAGGACATAGAAAGTACTACAAGGATATAACAATTACAAAAGAAAACCCCTTCGTTTCCGGGTTACTTTTCACAATATTATTACTTCGTATTACTTTTTACAATGAGCCAAACCGAGTAGTAATCGATTCAAAGACTTTTCCGGGTAAACCCATCCAAACGGTCTCGGCTGTTTTGCGAGGTAACACACTAACACCTCGATCGAGTCAAGCCCGGACCATCCGATCAACGGGCAACGGTAAATAGTCGCTAGTTGCTACACATGCTGATGCACTATTCAAGCGTCTTACGACTCATAACTATTTTTAATAGTCATATAATTTGCCACGAAACACTATTCTACACCATTAAAGTACAATGTGATCTCAGTGAAAATGYGTATGATTGTTGACTCATTACACAAAACAAAATTTAAAAATAAAATCTCCCTTTCAGAAAACGACTTTCTACTTAAATTCCACGAAAAATTAAAAACCTTTGATTTTCAGTAAACTCCAACTTCTTATATATATATATATGTCTTCATTATTAATATTTGTTTTCGAAAAATAACATTACAGCCTACAAAATACAATTGATAAGAAAGTTTCAAAATACAGTTGAAAAGTGCCAGCATAGTAGATTTTTTGATTAGGACTTGATCAAACCTAATCAATTAACATCAAGCTACCAAAAAGGACCCATTACAAAAAGCCTCAATAGTAACCAAATTATTAAGCATTCCACTTAGCATTTTGCGATTATGGCCGTTTATTTCAGCTTAAAATTTCAGTTCAATCCAGTTTCTCAATTGCTTGCTTATAACAATTCCATCGGTTCAATTATTTTACTTAATGTACGGAGTAATTAAGTTTTTTTTATTCTATTTGTCAAACATCAACTTTTCAATATAGATGCACAATCTTTTTTAAAAATGACACTTAAATTTCTCTCTGTAAACTATCAATGTATTCACTCTTTTTTTTCTTTTTCTCTTGTTTCAAATTCATCTTTCATCAACGGAAAATGTATATAAGTATTTATTCTTTCGAAGCGACTGTGAGTACTTTGAAAATACAGGAGATAAAGTACGTTGCTTTGATGGAAACGCTTGTTTCATACCTGAAATAAATCTATCGACCATCTCTTAGCTCGAATCGCTTTCAAGAAAAACGATTGAGAGAAAAGGATACGATGTAAGCTCATTAAGTTGAATGTGCTGTACGTTGTCTGGCTAGTGAATTGTATCATTGCTAAAGAACATTAATGTGGCAAGTCAATTTATGAGAGCTAATATTGCGGTATGCCCTTCATGTTACTCACCAGCTTCATCATCTGAGATGCCCTTAACATAATATAATGAGGCGTTGAAACTTGCTAGCGTACTATTGACATCTTGAATTGGCTATCAATTAATCAACACTTTTTAATATGACACACAAAATTGTAAAAATAGGTTGATCCACTACCAAAATTATTGCTTGCAATACACTCTACTTATATAATCTACGTGAATAACAAAAGAAATTGCTTAACAAACACACTATTCCACCCTCTAAACAACATTCAACTTTAAGTTTTGCCAAACCCCAACATGCAACATCCACCCATTACTAAATAATGACGTTTACGAACTTCAATTAGATGTCAACCTAACTTAATTGATATAAACACCTGTAATACAGTACCATAAAAATCTGAGATCGAATCTATCTCACGTCCAGTCACTACCCGGTGACTTATTTGCACTAAACAACTAAGCATACTCTATCAACAAATTGAATCCGCGCAACAATAATCACTACTTAATTGTGTATCAGACGCGACCGTACCAATTAGTAGTAATTATTTCTTAATTATTTACAACCTTGGCAAAACTAATAACAATTTCATAGTTTTTTCCGTTGAATGATCATAAGAACAGGATACATTTACAAACTAGAGGAGGGGCATGAATAGCAATTTCATAGTCATTTATAGAGAACAATACAGAGCAAAATGTGTTAAAATTTTTTGTTTTTTGGTATCAACATTAAAAATACACTACAAAAAATTAAAAAAAAATAAGAAGGGGCGTATGGTACTTTACTGTGATCGTCAACAAAGGAGAGCATCACATTTCCATTCAATTGAGTGGTTGCGTAAGTGGGGACACACACTCTCTCTCCCTCTCACACACTTAGTCAAAGTCAACGCTTTCGATTAAACCTTCCAAAATCGCAATCTTCCTCGAACGATTCGCGCAAAACGACGCCGCATCGCCAACTGCGGCTTTCTCTACTACTGCTCGTGCTCAGGAATACGCCGCCGTTTACGCCTTTTCCGGTCGCCGGAAACCCTAATTTCGCCGGAGAGAGCCGCTCGATTCCCCAGTGTACCGCTAGCCGGCGAGGCCCGCACGAGCGGCTCTCAAGCACAGAGAGCCAAGCTCGTCACGTTGGCTCGTCCTCACTCGCCCCGGATGGGACGGGTCAGGTCGACCCGCCGCCGCCACGTTATCGCTCTTCCTCCTCCCACTCGCTCTGCGGCGACATTCCTCGGCTTTCGCCGCCAGTGGGCCCCACTCCCACCACCTCAGCCGTATCGATTTCGATCGAATAGCCTGGAAATCAACCCGAACTTGCCCGAATTCTTCTTCTTCAGAGTCTGATTGTGATCATACTACTATGGCTCGTAGTGGGCCCACTAACGGAGTGCTGTAAAACCGCTGAATCACCGGCTTCTTATTGCTTTTGCTGCTACCGCTGTTGATGTTGGTGATGTCTGTTATCGCAACTCGTTTGATCGGATTTCCGCCGTGCATGTAGGGCGAACAGAGCGAGGGAATATCAACGGCGAGGGCTGCTCTTGCTTGGAGGAGAGAGTTGAAGAATAGGGTTAGGTTAGGGTTTTATCGGTGGAAATCGAATTGGGGTTCGTATGAGCTTCGACGATGCGAAAAAGTCGTTCGCGAAGACAAGTAGCGCAACTCGATTGCACTGCTCGCATCAGACAAGTGCTTTTTGCACCTCATCTGACCAACTTTCTTCTCCTCTCTTTTCCTCTTCCATTTTCCCCTCTCTAATGAACTAGTAAATCAGAGTGACATTATTTTCCTCTTTTAATTCTTAATTTTCAACTCCTCCTTTATTTTCGTAAGAGTTGAATTTTTCTGGGTTTGAAAGATCTAAATGATGGCGAAATTTAAGGGAGGAGAAGAAGATGAWGAAGAAGGAGAAGATTCAAGGTTGTCGTGTTGTAGTTTTGGTGTTTATTTTATGAGGCAGCTCTTATATTGGATCGCCAACAAAATTTGATGGGCTTATTTATTTATTTATTTTAATGGTTTTTTAAAACTAATCTCAACAAGACTAAAAGACATTGTTTCCGTCAAGTGATTTTTGCTCAACTTAACTTATTTTTATTCAATTGAATTTATTAATACTGAACTAAACTTATTTTTACTGAAACTTTAACAAATTTTTTAAGGATTAAACTTTTTTTACTGAACTGAATTTATTACTATTGAACTGAACTTATTACTAATGAACTGAACTAATTTTTACTGAAACTTATCTAAATAAGTTGACGAGAACAGGGCCTTATATGTCATTTATATTACTTCGTATATGTTGCACTCAAGCTTTAAGTTAGTGTTGTCAAGCACATCTAATCAGTAATCAAGTTGTATTATTTTTTGCACTCTCTCCAAGTTGACGATGTTGCAAATGATTTTTCCTTTTTAATAGACAAAAATCAATAAGCGTCCCTGGACATCAAACTAAAAGTTGAAATATTAAATGAATATAAACATTCATTGCATCTATTAACGCATAATTTTCACATGTATTTCAAAATTTATACCATTTTAGGAAATATATTTAGTTTTTATCTAAAATCTCGGAGCGTCCGTTAACAATATCGTTTTAAATATGGTTAAATTTTAGGTTTTTTCATTGTGCCTTTCTAAAAACTCTCACTTATACTCCTTGATTTTAGTTTTTTTATAACACACTCTAAATTCTTGTTAACTCATTGTAGACACTGTTGATCCTCAATTTCCGCGGGTCACTGATGGCTTTTGCATTGTCACTCCGCACCTTAAGTCGTGTGTTGCGAGCTCACTCGTTATAATTGTGAATAGAGATATAACTAATTATAAAACATAAATTGAGCAGTTCATGTGAGCGATTTTTAAAAATGTCGGATACAAATGAAAAAACCCCAAAGTTGAGTGATAAAATGAGAAAAATCCTTTTTTAATTAAAGAGAAAAAGGACGAACAGTAGTAGTTGTGGGTGATTTAATTAAATCGTTGTTAAGTGCTATTAAACTAAGTTTGTCAGAAATAAATATACTAGTGTAGTGATTGGGGTGGCTTATTGGAGTGATGTTGAGAGTTAGGTTTGTATTGGGTTTGACTTCCACACTTTATGTTAATTTATCCAAGTATAACGTTACAATTAGTTGTAAAAATTGACCATAACATTAGGTTTTCAAANTATTGAACTGAACTTATTACTACTGAACTGAACTAATTTTTACTGAAACTTATCTAAATAAGTTGACGAGAACGGGGYCTTATATGTCATTTATGTTACTTCRTATATGTTGCACTCGAGCTTTAAGTTAGTGTTGTCAAGCACATCTAATCAAGTTGTATTATTTTTTGCACTMTCTCCAAGTTGACGATGTTGCAAATGATTTTTCCTTTTAAATAGACAAAAATCAATAAGCGTCCCTAGATATTAAACTAAAAGTTGAAATATTAAATGAATATACCACATTATTTGCATCGATTAACGCGTGATTTTCACATGTATTTCAAAATTTATACCATTTTAGGAAATATATTAAGTTTTTATCTAAAGTGTCGGAGCGTCCGTTAACAATATCGTTTTAAATATGGTTAAATTTTTGTTTTTTTCATTGTGCTTTTTACTCCTTGATTTTAGTTTTTTATAACACACTCTAAATTCCTCAATTTCCGCGGGTCACTGRTGGCTTTTGCATTGTCACTCCGCAGCTTAAGTCGTGTGTTGCGAGCTCACTCGTTATAATTGTGAATAGAGATATAACTAATTAAAAAACATAAATTGAGCAGTTCATGTGAGCGATTTTTAAAAATAKCGGATACAAATGAAAAAAACTAACCCCAAAGTTAGAAAAATCCTCTTTTAATTAAAGAGAAAAAGGACGAAMAGTAGTAGTTGTGGGTGATTTAATTAAATCGTTGTTAAGTGCTATTAAACTAAGTTTGTCAGAAATAAATATACTAGTGTAGTGATTGGGGTGGCTTATTGGAGTGAAGTTGAGAGTTAGGTTTGTATTGGGTTTGACTTCCACACTTTATGTTAATTTATCCAAGTATAACGTTACAATTAGTTGTAAAAATTGACCATAACATTAGGTTTTCAAAWTTTGGAGGATTATAAGATCCAACTATCCAAGTAATCATTGCTGTAATGGAGTGGAATCTTGTGGTTCTTACTCTAAAGCGTGTTGTGTAAAATTGTACGTGTTAGTGAGTAATATTTTTTCTTCAAGACAAGATTTAGTGTTGGTACTTGTAGGGTAGGAAATAGAATAGTGGTGTACAAATCAATATTGCTTTTATTTGGTAATCATCGCTTAAGTACGATAATTAGGATTC
>SNQN01001885.1:36997-52134 GCA_008642245.1 Bassia scoparia
GAGACCTTCTTTGGTTCTTATTCCAAAAGTTGGACGGCCCGCTGAATACCTCTCAGTTTCGTCCATTGGCCTTTGTAATGTGGATCTACGTACAACGTACTATGATGAATCACGGCAAACACAAATAGACCATATAATAGTTTACGTTAAAAATACGGCAAATATCTTAATATAATCAAGAGCTAAAATCATTTAATAAGCATTGAAACGGGCACTATCACGATTTCATCTCATACCAAAAAATACTATAGTGTGTAGTGACCAGAGATACGTAAAATTAGGGATAAAATGATCAAGAGTCTATGATTGCAATGATGAGGTATTGTCGACACAGATGATCGAAGTAACAAAGCATAAGAAAGGTTATACGTAATAAAGAGTTAACAGTTTGGCTATAATGTAGGAATAAGATTTTCTGACGAAAGGTATCCTATGAGTGCGTTGTAGTCCATATACAAGTGGGACTTTATTTAGGTCAGCAAAGAGATCAAATCTTAAAATATGAATGAAACCTCCCCATCCTACTGATTGAAGTCAGAAGAGTGTGTCAACTTCTCCTCAATGAGAGTTTATAGGAATGGAGGGACCTCAAACAGGAGTACCAGAGAGTATTAGCCTTAACTTGCGGCATTATCTTCCATGAGAATCTGTCTTAGGATCGCTACCATTCTCTGCAACTCATAATGATCGTCTATTATGTCTATATGACATGGCAAAGAATTTCTAAAAAAAAGAGAAAGAGCGAAAATTTGAATACTAAATGGTTATATATGATGGAAACGCCAGTTTCTTTATGGGTATAACAAATGGAAGCGCCACGTGTTTCTTTGTCAAGCCGCGGAGGTCCGTTCTTTATCTAAATTTTTGTCTCTCTGTCGCAGTGATGATATTATTTTATTTTGCGGAGCGTCATTAGAGCAGGCTGTGGTGATTTGGGATTGCTTGTCTCGCTCTGCATGCCTCTGGGCAAAAGTGAGCCTCCAAAATCTAACACTTATTTTCCCGAAATGTGGACATGAATACCCAACAGTCCATCTGCTCTGCACTTAATATGGAAGTTACTGATGAACTTTGGGACTTATCTGGGTATGCTTCTCACAAGACCGCGTTACAGGGAGACATTCAACACATCTTTGTGAGAAATTCGATCGACGCTTGCGGGCTGGAAAACTAAAATTTTTGTCCCTTGCGGGGAGACTCACTTTGCACAGTCTACACTGTCTTCACTGGCTATTATCTATGCAAACGGCAAAAATTCGAGGAGTATTTGTGATGAATATTGATAGAAACTCGTCGATTTATTTGGGGTGGTGATGATGAAAAACGAAAAATTCACCTGTTATTTGGGAACCTTGAACTTCACTAGGAATCAAGGTGGTGTAACCTCAGATCGCCAGACAACTAAATGCAGCTTTCCTCACAAAATTGGGATGGCGTACTTGACTGAACCTACAGCACTTTGGTCTCGTGTACTCCGACACAAGTACTGTAAGGAAGGTGTGATATAGACATGTTTCTCCCACCTCTAATAGTCTAATGTTTGGCGTGGGATTACGGATAATGCCAATGGATCAAGCAAGGCTCGTCGCTAGCAGTAGGTAATGGTCTAAAACTTTATTTTGGGATCACCTTTGGCTACGGATTCCCTTTGGTATCTCGTTGTTATGAGATTCTGTAGAATTGGATGGTGCTACTGTGCACGGAACTTGGCAGGAGGCCAGGGTGGGATTGGAGAAGTTTGCACATTTACTTCCACAGACATACTCAAAGTCATAGCTTCTCATCAACTCGTGGAAGATGATTCTGTGGGGATCTTCTTTACTGGCGTGGTCAAAACATGGAGGCTTTCTATCAAATATGCTTTGAAGATCATCAAACATGCACAGACTCTCCTCAAACAGTGAAATGGGATCTTGTCTGGAAAATCCAGCTAACAACGTGCCAGTGTTCTACTTTGGTTGATCTCCATGATAGGATTTCTCAGTAATGGCGAATCGGGTAAAAGGATATCTCTGTAGTGCTGCTAGTTGTCCACGCTGCGGGGCCTTGGAGGAAACTACGAGCTTCATCTCCTTCGAGTTGCTCGTATTCTCGAACATATGGCGTAGTATTGTGGGTGCTGCAGCTCACCCAACCTTCTTTACGGGTAATTTTACAAGACTGGATTGTCGCAACTTACACAGCTCATGAGCATAGCCAGACATTTGGCTACTTCTTTCTTTGCCACGACAACTGGTGGATTTGGAAATGGCGTATGCATCGCTTTGGTAGGGTGATAGCTCATTCTGCCAGCACACTTCCTCCGTACACGAGTGGATGAAATCCAACATAGCATTATTGATAATGTTTTGGGTACCTCGCACTTTAACCAATCCAAGGCCCAGGTGATTAATGTCCGTTGTGCACCTTATGTGGAGTGCTATGTCTTAAACTCGGATGGTGCTTCGAAAGGCAACCAGGCTTGGCAGGTGGGGGTGGTATTTTGAGGGACAACGGGGCTATTTCCATAAGGCATATCGGCCAACTTTGGCATTTGTATTCCTTCAAAGCTGAGTTCAAAGCTGTCGAAATTGGAATTCAAATGGCCAGAGATTGGGGTACAGAGATTGGAAGTGCAAATGGAAATTGAAGCTTGCCTTGAAGTTCTCAAAATCCAGCTTATCAGGGGAGGTGAATGCTACCATATAATTAATCATTGTCGTGATCTTATAAAACTCAGTGATTGGATTGTTCGTCTCAAACATTGCTTTAGAGAAGGTAAATAATAGCCGATAACTAGCTAACGTCGGCGTCAAACAATTAGAACTTTAATTTTTCATAATAATCACTAGCTGAATTGTGAGCTCCTACGGTGAGGGATATGAAGGTGTGACAACACTCGGTAGTTAGTTAGTTTTTTTTTCTATTTTCTGTTCTCTTCTCGGGCTTGCCTCATCTGCAATAAAAAAAAAAAATAAAAACATTTTCACGAGACATGAATTGAAACAAGCAAATTGCTCATTTAGTAATGCTTCATGGCACAATTTTGCCTAAATTGTTATGGTTTGTAAGATTAAGAGACAAATCCATATCTTTTATATGGAGTACTTTATTTTGCAATAGAATATATTCCTTCATTTTATTTTTAGTGATAACTTTGAGCATGAAACGAATTTCTAAAAGAGAAAGTGAAGCAGTGATTAAGAGAAATATAAAAAAAATTGATAATTTAAATTTGACAAAAGTTGCTAGTAAAAAAATGAAAGGAATTGAAGTCTTGGGATCACTTGTTTTTCAATTTTCACCTCAAAGGTTATTAATAGGGATTTGAATTTTTGAACTAAACACAAAAATTCGAGTTTGAAGCCTGGTATAAAAATAATATTACAATGAAGATAAAAAAATTTGAGATGATATACGACTCTAGTACGCACTTTGATTAATCTGAAATTGAAAACTCACATGATCTTCGTCCAAAATCCATCCAAATCAATGAAAGAAACCTGAAACTCACTTAAACACTGAACAAACAAATTAGTAGCAAAGACGGCCTTAAAAAGGCCAAAAACCATTCAATATAGCAAGAGAATGAGGGGAAAAACCATATATCTATACACTACATCACTTATCCAAAGATCGATATACATCATACGATTGTTCAAATTCTAGAACAACTAAAGCCTTAAAGAAAACCTTCATCCGAAGTAATACACTCTGTGAGTTCGCGCGAATTCGGCATAATAACTGATGTAAAGTTACTTGGATAACCATGCTTGCAGTGCCACTTAAATATCTCCAACAATCGTGTCGAAGCAGTCAGATCTTCTCAATAAAGGAAACCCATAACACACTACTCATAGCAACAAACTCCATAGATTAAATCCAGGAGGAAAATAACCACCAAACGGGGTAAATTAAAAAAAAAAAAAAAAAAAAAATAACAACCACCAAAGGGGTAAATTTATTAGACAAAACACAAAAAACCTTAGATGCGAAACAGTATGCGAGCAATCAAAACAACACCGTCGACGGAACCCTAAATACGAATCACCGAGGGCGAAGCAGTCGATTCGAGACCAATCCCATAAGGTACCAGCCTTTCCCAACAACCACAATCCCCAACATCGAGCGGAGGAAAACCACGTGAAGCGTCGTTTGCGTCGCACCCCGAAACGAAACAAGGGAAGGGGAAAAGGAGAAAGGAAAAAGGGACTCACCAACCACAAGGAGAGGCCACAGCCCTACCCCGGTCGGCGAGCCCCAACGAATGGAATCAAGGAGGTTCGCAAAGGGAGAGGCAAAGAGGGGGCGTACGTAGGGTTTGCAGAGGGAGAACGTGATTTGTTTGTAGAGCTTGACAAGGATAAACTATTGGGCAAAGGGAATGATTGTTTTAGCCTAACATACATCTACAAGGGGAATCAAGAAGTTGATTCCCGTTTTATTTCTTGAAATTTCCATAGCAAACAACCCTTAATTTGCCCCGTCAAAAAAAAAACCCTTAATTTGAATATATTTTCCACACTAAAATTTTCAAGACCATTCACCACGGCACCACCTTAGTGGATTTTCATTTGWAAAGCCTCGGTGAGTGAAATTAGTTGAAAATGAGATGGACATTGAAGTGAAAATGAGGCAACTCCTAAACATATTTGCTCGATTACTAATAAATATGTRAAATTGCGTGTTTATCCCTTATTTTCCTAGCCTTTGCTGCGTATATGGGTTAGGCACTTAGGCTGGAACTAAACCTCGGAGATTCAGGCCAATGCCTATATTGTACAACTCCCACTTGCTATATAACCCCTTTTTTGTGTATTTTAATTTTATTTTTTTATTCTTTATTATTATTATCTATGATATTTTTATTTTTTATATAAAAAAAAAATGCTGAATATGTATCTATATCTATCAATAAATTAAAATAATGATATGTATCAACATCTATCAATATTTTTTTTATTTATATCATCTATTAAAAAAAAAAATAAATATTAATCTACAACATGAAGTTAATTATTCATGAATACATGTATTAATATTAATCTACAAATATAAAGTATATTATTCATAAAAACATATATTATATAATATATTCACGTATACATAGTCATTGTTCACTTATATATCCTCAAAGTTCACTTATAGAAAGTCATTGTTCAATTATATATCCTCAAGTTCACTTATACAAAGTCATTGTCAATATATATATATATATAATCCTCAATGTTCACTTATACAAAGTCATGTTCAATTATATATCCTCAAAGTTCACTTATACAATTATTTCTTATATCGGATATATATTATTGTATGCTCCGTACATTATTTCTAATATGCATCTTATATCCAAACGAACATATCCGATATGTTCGTACATTATAATATATTTTTTGTCATAGATATATTAAAAACATAAAAACTCTATAATATAATACAATTTAATTGAATATCATACCTTTGGTTTCAAAAATTTCTAACAAGATCAATTACCGCATACCCGCCTTATTCTTGTCGTAGATTCATCTACTCATAGTGCGGGTACAATAGTTTGACATCTTGAAATCAAAATTTAACATGTGCATTTTTTACGTGTAAAGAGGGAAGGGAAAAAGAGTTTTAAACAAGAGACATCTAATATATATAGTTGTTAGTTTAATAGAGTATGAGAATGATTTATAGTTTGTTATTTAAATAGATATGAGAATAGTTTATATAGTTTTAAAAAGAACATTATAATATTATATAGTTTATCTCTTTTTTTTTTTCACATGTTAAACGGGAAGGCAATAAAGTGACACATGAGTTAGCTCGTTTATCTTCTCATTTCGATGTTTGAGAGTTTGGCTTGAGGATTATCCTCTCCAAATTTCTGCTTTTGTAAACTCGGATGCTTTAGTTAATTATCTAGTCTTCCTTTTCTCGTCAAAAAAAAAGAGTATGAGAATTTTTACTCATCATCAAATATATATTAATCTTAATATATTATATATCTTAAATTATGTATAGATTGTACTCGTTTGTTATTTAATATGAGTTAATTTGATAATTAATCTTATATTAATTAATTGTTTAGATATATAATCGGTTTTTTTATATAATAATCTAATGATTAACCAGATATGTGGATAATTTATTGTTTTTTTAAAAACATAAATCAATGATTAACGTGGAGGAGGTGGACGCTTTATTTTAAAAAATATAATCATTTTTTTATAAAATAATCTATTAATGAGGAATAGGAAAAGGGGTTGTATATTGCTAGAGTGACTGGGAGGCGTTGTATTTAATAATTGCGGATTCAGGCTACGTACCTAGATGATTGGGCCTCGTACCATTTCATTTGATCCAACAACTAAGAACCAATCCAAAACAAACACTGTAAAATCGGCCAAAGCCCAATCCTCACTTTCCGCCGCTGATAATTCTAATTCTAGTTTCCTACAGGACTTTCAACTGATTAATGGCGGACTAGGTGATCACTGATCAGGTGAGCAACTGAGCACAATAATAATAGTGGGTCCACTCCTATTATCTGATGATGAAACTTCACTTTGTCTTATAAAAATGATCACTCCATTATTTTCCCAAACTAGCAGGAAGTTTCACACCATTCACACTACAATTATTCTCTTTCATTTTACTTTCTTTCATACAACTTTCCTTCGATACTGTTGCCCAAACTTCAAACCCCTAATTTCGGAAGAAGAACTCCAAATGTCGGTGATTTGTAATCGAAGTAGATTGACCTTCGTCGTTGATCAAACGATTGAAGCATCAGATTACGATTGTTTCCGGTCATAGATCGTTTACTACCTCTGAAGGTCATCGTCTGCTCTTGTTGATAAGCGTCAGTCTCGATATTCTTTCATGATCTTGGTTCAACAAGGTCCTTTTCTCTCTCTTTGATTGTTATTTCGAAACTTATAGATGTGAGTGATCTCGAATTGTGTTGATTTCGTGTTTCTCGGATTGAGTGTTAGTTCTGATTTTGAAGTATTGATTGAGTATGATTAGTAAGAATTATGATGTTCGTTCTGATTGTGAAGTAAGGATTGAGTATGATTAATTTTTTTTTTGTTTATCGAATGGGTATGATTAGCAAGAATTATTGCGAATTGTTCGGATATTATGATTAAAATTTTGAAGTAAGAATCTGTATTTGAGATAACTTATATTTCAAATTACTTGTGTTGCTCGAGTGATGAGCTAAGTGTGTGAAAATATATACTTGTACTAAATTTGAAAGTTAGGCTGAGAAAGATAGCGAGAAAATTACTCAGTTTTAAATTGAATTTTTCTGTTGATTTACTACAACAGGATTATCAACTATGCAAGAATAATACATACTCCGTATTTAGCTGTTGGATTCCAATTACTCAGTTTGTTTGAAATGTGATTGATTAAAGACGCAAGTTAAAAACCTTTAGCTATATTACTTAGTTTTATGCTCTGAAATGCAGTAAAGGCTAAAAGGGAGTAATGAACTTATGATCAATATTGAGAGTTGTAGTGCACTAATTCAGAAATATCAAACTTCAATTTCTAGAAATAAGAGAGGTCCATTGTCTATTGTGCCTCTTATAATTATGTAGTTCGATTATAGAGGATAAGTAAGGGTTAACTTGAAAACACTACATAAATTATTACGTGCTTGACAGCGTGGTTTTGTCATGATTTTTCAAAAATTGTTTCCATTTTAGGAAATATATTACATGCTTATGCCATATCAATTTGTGTAGCCTACGGAGGCTACATATATCATTACSCATAAAGTAAACATTACATGCTTTATATTTGAAATTGGAGGGAGTGTATATCATGGAAAAGTGCATAACTTATACGTATGAGATGCTTAACGACATTGTGGTGGATTACCAATGAAAATTTTAAACAATAAAAAATTATGTAGATTTGCTCTTGACAAGGYGCAATGTGATTACCTGATCTTTTGTTATGCTCATATGTCTATATTCTTTTGCTATTATTCGTATTAAGCTTCTGGAAGCTATACTTTCTGTATATATTTAAATTTGATGGACATTAATTCCTAGTGTTTTGGGTTTCCCTACAATTGTTTTTGTGATGCATGATTGTCTGAATAGTAGGGCACCGCATTTTCCATGACAGAACGTGACAGGCTTGATCTTCGTGGACTCCTTCCACCAAATGTCATGACTTCTGAGCAGCAAATTGAACGATTTAGTTAGTTTTCATCTCTCTTTTTGTTTCTCATCTCAATATTTGTCTCCCTTTCTATTTACTCTTTAGTCAAGAATATAGTTTTTCACTATGCTTTGATTTAAACATCGAATTCCTGCCTGATCAATGGAAGTGCAGCAAGTGCTACAGAAATGTTGGAACATTATTTCCCAYGGAACAGTGACTACTGATAATAGACATTGAGACTTACCCACCTTAGGCGAAGAAGGCTAGAGTGGCTTTGGATTGGAACCTCTTCGTCCATAGCATTTCTCATATTTCCTTTAGTGGTTCTACATCAGATGATGAACGTTTGTGAAATTTTCTAAAAGTTGTTGATAGGAAGGTTATTAGATGGAGCTATGGAATCTGAAATTAAGTTATCCAATAAGCATTACAAGCAAATTAAGKGAAAACCATTTGGGTTGGTTTGGACATGTAAGACGGTAATCTTAGGAAGCACTGGTACAAAGAGTGGGATCATGGAGAGCTCAAACAAGGTGGAGGGAGAGTGATAATGTCTTGGTTGGAAGGAGTTAGGAAAGATATGGAGCAAATGGATTTGTAGGAGAATGAGGTTTTTGATCGTAGGGTATGAAGTAGGAAAATCTTTTGATTACATGGAATAATCGCTTTTGGTTCATGTAGTTGACCTCACATATGGGATTAAGGCTTTTATTGATTGTTTATAAGATTTATAAGATATGACATAGAAAAGCTTTGGTCTAATTGACGAGTTCTGTATTATTGTTGATGGCTCATATGAATGGGGAAATTGTGTGGGAATACTTAGTTGAAAAGAAAAGAGCAATCCCCCTAAATTCCTTGTGAGAAATTTTGTGATCCCTAGCTATTATTGGATATGTAATTAAGGGGGACTAAGCTGGTATTGGATATGTTTTGAACCTTGAATTAAAATTCACGGTGATATGGAAATATAGTAATATACTCATATGCTATTAAATGTTGGAGCCTTAGAGGTTTGTTCCAGAAATGATGATTATAATTTGGAAGTAAATAGTGTATTTARCTTTCCTCTAAGATGGAGCTTGGAACTTTCATATAATTGAACTTTGATTCTTATCACGAATTTGAACAAGGCTMTGTTCTTTTGGACTTATTTTCATTTCTTTTAGATGACCCGACCACAAGTTCCATTCAGTTTTACACTAACTTCATTTCTGTTCAGTTGAATCCAAAAAATGGGTCCAAGCAAGAAATTGATAGGTCTTTTTGTAAATATTGGAAGGCATCTTCTGAAAACGTATTCAAATCAATTCAATTATGCAAAGAATCAACCCAAGAAACCACTATTATTGGTGATTAATTAGAAGAGGGCTAAGAATATCAAGGAAGTAATTATTAGTAGTGTGTAATAGAAAGGTGAGGTAGTAGTCTCTTAAATGTAATAGAATACAAGGAAGCTCTGTAGAGAAGAGGAGGCATCCAGAAAATGGTACAGGAGTAGCCTAATTTGGGAGAGCACCCTTTTTCAAATGGGCTTAGTTTGTACATTGTACTATGATCGGAGATTTGGAGCCATACTGATCCTTTTAATACAATCATATCCATTGTGCTTGATGTTATGTAAATAGAGTATGTTCATCGGCCCTTGTAAACATGTTTGTCGTACATGATTGTGCCTTAATAGTCCATGTTAGACTGAGTGGACATGAACTTCTTTTTGCACTTAATTCAATTTTTATAGAAATTGAATTTATTTTAATGTTTTTGCGCGCCCATCCAAACTAGATATCATTTGGATGTCTTATTTGCCGCCTTCTGTAGGACTATCAGTGTTCTAGGCACTGTCTTGCTGCAGCCACCTATTATGTTCAAAATGCTTGATTAATTATTAATACTTAACAGTGCTGACCTAAGAGACTTGAGACACAAACAAAGATGGACCATCTGATCAAATGCTCTAGCTAAATGGAGAATACTCAACCGACTACATGACAGAAATGAGACATGATTATCAAAGTGAGATCCTTTCATATGTCAGTGTAGTATTTCCATGCATTAAACATTTTCAAGTTCGTCATCAACTACTAATTGTCTGCTTACAAACTTATTGATGTATTTCACTTTTGCTGGCTAACTTATAGTGAAAGCGAGGATCTTTTGACAAAACAATTTGGAACGATATTTAATTTTGTCATGTCCTTAACATTCATTCAATCAATCAAATCCTTAATCCCTAAATGGGGTCAGCTAATGTGACCAAAAATAACTATTATGGGAAGTCATCCATGAAGGTTTTCCTCCTCTACCTCCTACGACCGAGAGCTCATCCTCCTTCATTTGCTCATATCTTTCTAACCCTTCGCACCAAGTCCTTTCAGTCTTCCTCTACTCATTTGAAATCCCCGATCCCGCAAATCCTTTACATTATAGTTAGATGATCTATTCTAGCCTGAACTTCAACCTAATTATTATTTTCGTATATGTGTATTCATGTCTCTATTTGCATTGGAGCTTGGATTGTAATTTTGATGGCATGATTCGAACTTCAGAATCAATCAATCAATGCCTTTAGTCCATAAACGGGTCGTCTACATCAACCAAATTATCTTTTTGTCATATCATAAGATGAGATGAAGTTTTATACTAGCTATCACCAAGACCCTCCTATATCCAAACTTGGATTGCAGTGAGAAAACCACTGGCAAAGTTATGATTGGAACTAAAAAAGTACATTAAATAAAAGTAGGGAAACTCTTTCGCTAGCTTCCAATGAAAATTTAATAGATTTTTCTTAAAAACAAAATTTCTATTTTTGGTGTCATTTTGGTTTAGATTAATAGTTTGGTCCCTCGAGCTGTTATATATGCACAAACTAATTGATTCATTTCAGCATTTAGTAAAACCCGAAACTGCTATTCAAGAATTTATGTCAATGAAGCTGTCTTATTTCTTGGGGTACATGCACACTTGACTTGCAAAAGTCAAAGCAGGATGTTTTAGGCATTACATACAAAATCTATAATATACTGTTGTGTGTATTGGAAATAGAAACATTCACTGAATTGATTTTTTTTTTCCAGGTTTAATTGCAAATATTGCAGAATATGCTCCTATGTATACACCTACGGTTGGTCTTGTTTGCCAGAATTACAGTGGTTATATAGAACCAAGAGAATTATTTTAGCGCTGATGATCGTGGAGAAATGATGTCAATGTTTATAACTGGCCTGCTGAACAGTGTATAGCTTAATGCCTTAAAAAATCAAGTGCAAGAAAGTATGAAAACAGTTTTTATTATATTTAATTATTATATTATTATTATTATTATTATATATATTATTATATTATTAATTTTTAACAAAAAAAAAAAGATCTGCAGTATGGTTAATTTATGACTTTATGTCCATGGCTCTTTTGCTTTTTGATCAATTCTAGATTATGTTTGATCTGTGTGAGGCTTTTTTTCTTTTTCTTTTTCTTTTTTCCTGAAAGATGCTAACTATTACATTAGAAAAACAAATATTGATCATAGAACCCAATTTAAATCATCAATCGCTCACTCAGATTTCGTTTAAATGATACATCTCATGATTGTGCTTGGATTTATCAATATACATGTGTTATAATACATTTGTATGGAAGTTTAATTGAAAAATATGCTATACTGTTTTAATAGGTCCCCAATTTAAGCTGCAAAGGAAAAAGCCCTATAATATTAGCGTGCTGCGTGCCTTTTTTTTCTTTTCTTAACGTACCATTTGGCTGTCCCAAATTGATAGATTCATTTTAAATTCTCCCTTTCCATCATAATGCTGATAGTATTTGGTTTCGCAGGTTGATATGATAGTTGTACGATGGTAGTAGAAATTTGGGACTTGGAACTCAGAAAGATTCAAGGATTGTATTTCATACTCGGAATTAGATCTAATATGTTGCTGCTGCTGGGATAAACCCACAAAGAGTAAATCTTCGATTCTGCGACATGTCTCCTATACTCTAATTCTTTTTACTTGCACCCGTTGACCTAAAAGCTTCACATCTTTTGGGTCAACAGGTCCAGAGTAAAGGTACCGAGGAGTATATCTTATTTTTTGCTCCCTAATCTTCTGTCAAATCAATAATCCCATGACCACGTTTCTACTCCTCCATAATGCAAAATTTGCAATAATGATTTTCAATGGCATTTTTAGGAAGATTATTACAATGTAAACGAAAAATTAGTCAAAATATTTACACACAATAGAATACTATGATAAGTTTATTGTGTTAAAAATATTTTGATTAATTTGCTCGTATTTTTGTTAAATCTCTTCCTTAAATGCGTGAAAAGTCAATTGTGCAAGTTTTGCGCTATGGAGGTAGAAATTTTCTATGCTCCTTTCGTTTGTTGTTGTTTAAAACTTCCTAGCAAGTACTAACTCTGATAACTTAAAAATTAGAACTTTGATTAATGATGTACTATTCGGGATAATTGTTTGGCGGAGAAAATGCAGCATTATCCGTGCTATAATGGTGAAAATCTTTCCTTCTTTCTTTGTTTTCTTTGCAACCAATGTTAATTCAACAAGCTTTAAAATTTTCAAATTTCATGTGGATGAGGGTCTGTAAAGATAGTCCGTGGGTATTGTTAGGCGTTATTAGACTTTTTAAGGGTTGTCAATTGCTTAAATGACTCCTTTTCTTGGATGTAAATAAGCACCTACAGCATTTATCAAGGAAGAAGATACAGGCTTTCTGAGTAAGAGGGGGGGGGGGGGGGGGGGGGGGGGGGGGGGGGGGGGAACTAGTACAAGGAAAGTTAGCTGGTATGAAGTTGTAATAATTCATGCAAGCTTGTGTGTCTTCAAACCTATGGGGTTTTGATCTGTTTGCTAAGTAACTGCTTGATCGAATGATCATTTGTAMATTGGGATGATGGGTTGTATTTAGCTTCTTATTAGGCTTATTCCTCACACTGATGGGGCTTCCATTGCTGCGTCCTATCCTGACGCAGTCCATGCTTGGAGTTCATATTTTCATGCTCAAGTATTTGGTCATCCCTGCTATCATCTCTCTAGTTAAAAAATTATAATTTTATTTTTGTCATTGTGTACCAAGMAACACTGCCATATATATCCACATTCTCAGGTCTACTATGGAGTATAGCTGCCCATAGACATGTRGTTAAGTAAGATACTAAGATGTYGCTCTATTGTCAAAAACAGGCATTTTTTTGGTTAATTTGTGTAATATCTGCAACCTTCCTGATATCATCTAATCTTTTTTTATTCCTTGGGTTGGTAGCTAAATTTTAATTTGGGTTTTTCTATAAAATACACTTGTACTTTTGAGTTTTCTACAAAATAAACCTACAAAAAWWTTTGTCTACATCATAAACCTGAACTTTAATAGCATCCCACATCATAAGCTTAATGGTAAAATTTAACCAACCAAGGTTAATTATAATATTTAAAAAAATAAAAGAAAAAAAATCCAACTCCCCCCTCCCACCACCCACCCTACTGCCGCACAACCACCACCCTCCTCGCCAACACCCAGCCACCCCATCTCCACCTTCGACCACCCCATTTCCGCACCATCACACCATCAAACAACCTTCGCACCACCATCAAACCACCATCGCAGCACCATGACCGCCGGCATCATGCAACCATCAACCACCACTGCAGCACCACCTCCCTCAAAACAACCTAGAATTCCGAACAAAGCCCACGTTTCTACTTGCACTAACAGCCTACCTTACGTAATTTTTCATTTCTAATTCTCCCCCCAAACAACCCCATATCGACTCTCCTTCCCCTAACACCTCCTTTGGTATAGGACCCCACACTATACCAATACCAGAATCGAACACCCCTCCCCCAAAACCCATACTTCGAACCCTCCTCCCCAAAACACGAGATATCGAACCCCCCCCCCCCCCCCTCCCCTCTTCCTAAAACAATTGAATTCGAGTAAATTGATTCAAGAATTATTTGAAATTTTCAAAATTATTTGGGGTAATGATTTTTTCCCGAAAATTTAAATTTGGGCTTGTGGTCTTCGAAATTGATTTTTGGGTTGGTGTGTTGTTTCGAATTGGAGAGGGTGGTGCGCAGATGTGGGGGTGCCGTCGGTGGTGCGTGCGTGTGGTGATTGTAGTTAGAGGAGTGGTTGGATGGGTGGTGGGTGGGTTTGGGAATGGGGTGGGTGGTGGGTTTTTTTTTTGTTGTGTGGAAGATTTTGAACCTCGAGGTTTATATGTTGTAGAAAAAAAATTAAGCAGTGTGTATAGTTGTAGAAATCACAAAAGATAAGGTGTATATAAGAAAAACCCTTTTAATTTCTTTCTATGAAAATTGGCTACAGACTTCAGTTTATCATCAAATTGAACTCTACGAGTATAATGTTTATTCTCTCGTTTTTTCTCAAGCAGAGATCATAGATTTATGCTTCTTGTCTTCTTGAATATACAGTTTCAAATCAAAATGATGCTTTATGGAGGGTCTGCATTTTATTCTTTTTGAAAAAAGCTACTATGTTAGTAGACTACTAGACTGGATGTATCTTATTTGTATTGATTAGAGAATCAACTTGAATATTTTCTATTGTTATTCATTGTAAGGTGCATATTTTGCCTCCCTTAATCTGCCGAATCGTGTTGTTTCGGAGGCATTGTAACAAATGTAGTTTTCAATCCCACCAATTCTTAATTAGCCTTAATTTCTTATTGCTATTGTTTTGGTAAGCAGGTTTACCAGTGATGATGTTGGAACAAATAATGAAAGACTTTTAAAGGACCCTCTATTAAGAATGTCTAATTATACATCATAAAACTGATGAAATGATTCATGAATTATGTGCCTCTCTTTCATACCATGTCTATGTAAATGGTGCCCCAGTGTAGCTTAGTTTCTTTCAGTTGATCTTTCAACTAACGAAATTTGAAAATACATTCTCTTCCCTTTGGTAGAATAATTGTTATTTACTTCTGTTTTTTTTAAAAAAAA
>SNQN01001886.1:0-22536 GCA_008642245.1 Bassia scoparia
GAAGAGCTACCGACAATCTTCAATTGACCTCCTTGACCTTTGTTGTCTCCCATTGAGATGCAGATTTTACGAATAAAGTATACTTAATTAACAATTTAGAAGTGATTTACGAAGGAATAAGAACGAAAAAAGAGTTGAAAAGGTGAAAGTGAGAAGAGAAATTGAGAGCAGTGGAGTTTTGTGAGCTTTCAATGAAGAATCGAGTAAAATGGATGAAGGAGAAGGGAGTAAAAAGATGAAGGGGCAATACAGTAAACTCCACATAACACCTCCGTCAGATTTTTTGGCAAAAAACATTACAAGGTACCGATCAACAAAACTTTTGGCAAAACTAGGTATTTTAGTAAAATATTCCTGAAACTAGGTATTTATTTTCAAATTTTTTTGCCAAACCTAGGTATTTATCCCCAAAAAATCCTATAAACATTATGGTAAATAGTTTATATGAATTCAGTTTTATTGACTATGTGTTTGCATCAATGGAAAGATGAAGAAATTTTATGGTCAATGATAAAGTATGTTTTGTTTAGGCTAGATTTCGCTAAGCAGTTAGCAAGCTAGCATGGATTGGAACCTGCAACTAGACAAGTTAAACAAACTATATATTGAGCAATCAGTTTAATGTGACAAATGTAAGCTAACAAAGTGAAACAAAGGTAAAGACACACGAAATTGGTGATGCGGAAACCCAAAGATGGGAGAAAACTGCGGGTAGCAATGAGGCCACCAATCCACTATGAATCACGCCTTCAATTGGCCTTTTCGTCCACCAAGTACAAGATTTTCTTATCGATTATCTAAGTCAGAATATGGGAGAGGAGAAGAATTCAGAATGTCCTTCTTCCGTTACATTGATCTTCTATTTATACTCATAAAGCCCTATACAAAATCTAGAATTAACTGCTGGCGTGATTTCCTCCTTGAAAGGCGCAACAACTCTTTATTGTACATTATATGTAATCTCGCAGCTTAACTCCTCCGGGATGCAAGCTTGATTCCCTTGACTGGTACTCCACGCATTAACTGCTAATCTCGTGCTTAGAGATGGCAGTGGGTCCTGGACCCAACCCAGACCCGCTAGACCCAGACCCATTTTTAAGGGTTTTACCAGAACCCACTACGTTTTGGAGAGGGGCGGGAGGGATGCGAGTAACAGATCGATCTGTCAACCCAATTACGCACCAGACCGCCGACCATCGTAATGGAGCTATGGCCTCGATCGTGGGTCATATAACAGATCAGACCTCACATCCCCACGACCTGATTAGGAGTCACTCATTCATGCAGGTTGCATCTTATTGAATGACACGAGGCAAAACTTGGTTTAGCGTTTTTTCTGCTACACACTGAAAGAAAACTCACCACCCTAAAGAACTTACTCAGACGACAGTAGAGTCGTGTATCAATTATATAAATATACTATTCAACTTATGAGATCTAATACCCTAAAAGACCTCACAAGAACATTTCTTTGTTGACTCTAGAGATGATGTATTTAATCAGCAGTTGTCTAGTACTTACATAGTACGATCGGTGCGAGCGCGCTTAAAACAGGTTTTTCAATTGCTTATCCATGATATACTTATAGTGAGATTACGTAGGTCCATTTTTCCATCTTTTCATCTTTAATTTTTAATTTTAAATCTGTAATTATAAAAGTAGATTTCACAGAGAGACTCGGTATAATTTATTGATTTTAATGATAAAGATCTGATATGAGACTATACATAAAATATGTTGTTATAAACACACAGTTGGAATATGAATCGTTCTATTAGAAGAACTATGAAGTTTTGGACGTATTGGATAACTATTCAAAGAGATTAAGTGCGATAACTTCATCTTTAAGCCATGTCACTATTTATATTATATTTAGCGATAGGCATCGCTAGTATGAAATCGTTCCAAAGAAACATAACACGTTAAGTAATTGTAAAACACAAAACTAGCAAAATAGAAAATTACGCACATATATAACAAATTATATGAAGAGTTCAGAAACTACAATGTCGATGAATATACATAACGAAACATATCAATAGTTTAGTTAAGTAGACCCATCGACATATTAAGAACCGCCAGATGCCACTAGGGAGACTCCTTGCCACGTAGAATCTGGGCTAATACCGTGGTCTAATAGGGATCCAAGGGTCAAGAAATAAGTTTATGCTAGATCGACAATATGGTGCGGGAGTTATCGTGAGATATATATGAGGATCATGAACACACACCAACATCATGAAAACACCTTGGGCAACACTTGTTGACAATACCCGTGTACCAGGCCCTGATGTTATCCCCCTTACGTGCACAACAAGTTAAAGTGCAGTATTTTCTACGATTCGTCTTAACAGACATCATATATTGCCATCTCTTATTCACAGTAACTCGCACTAACAAATTGTTCGGATATATCAATATTAAAAGAGATCGAGTGTTCCACGCGTAGATATTAATCTGTGTACCTATAGGCTATCGTCAGGTTTAAAATTGCTGAAGCGCGGTATGTAGTTCTAGTCAACTCCCCACAGCCTTTGACATGTTGATTTCAGATTCATTCCGTAACAATGAGCCATCAGACTCGCTTTCATTATATCACAGAGAGACATTGTGATGTGTTTAAAGCTGTTTCGAGCAAAGAGAGAAGAGTATGTACTCATGATAATGTCAGCTAGAAGCATATGGGAGTGTGTCCGGACTGAGCAAGGCCAAGAGTCGATATATCTTACGTAGCCACCGACAAGGCATAAACAAGACTAAAGCTTCATATCCTAACCAACTCTCGCAGCTATTATCTCACGCCATCAACTACTATCAACATCTCACTGATGAGTCGAATCATTTATTCAACTCAATTCCTTCAAACTTTTCATCTCCTTACTGTTTTCCTTCAAGACCTCTGGCTTTCCATTCTTGCTCGTGCTTTGTTTCTCGCCGCTGCGAGGAACGTATATACGCTCATCCTGAGCGTATATACGCTTCTTACTTTTCCATAAACTTTGGCAATTCGTAATTATGAGTTTGAGCGTATATACGCTCCTGTTGAGCGTATATACGCTCCTGAAATGAGCGTATATACCCTCATCATCTGCGTAATACTGCCTTCGATGCTTTCCGTATATATTTCTCAAAACCTCGAAATATTTGGATTTACCTCCGATTTTATTCGTGATTTCCCCTGATTCAACGCACCTAGACCACCACTTGCTTCTCCAACAAAGAGTTTCTCGAATGGTTCTAGAAGGTTCCACTATTCCGAGTATTTTCCTAATTAATTCATGTATTTTCTCGCGTATTTCTGCGTATTTAACATTGCAAAATTCATTAGAAAATCATAGAAAAAATCAGAAAAATAATTTAAAAAATATTGGCGGATTCAGAAAAAGTGAACGAGACAATGATGAAAATCAAAAAAGCATGAGAATCGCCCAGTGTAACTCGTATCTGTGAAATAACCTTTTATGTGAGAAACTTTCGATGCACATCGTGCGCCACGAGAGCTATTAAGATACCACACGCTATATTTACACTTGTGCCATTGTGGAGAGAGACGTCTTCTAACCCGACATTCAGATTAAGGTCCGAGTACGACCGTCCAACCTAACTTAGACATCTCACGCGGTGTGTGAAGGGCATGCAATGGAAGCGAGTAAGGCGTTGTTTCAAGAATATGCATAGTAGTATATCTGCTGGATTCCTGTGTGCGATTACGAAGAGTATACCAAACTGCAGCTGCATCGCCTCGATTCGAATGTATGAGGGTATGGCATTCCTATCCACTTTGAGATTTACCGATCATTGGGGCGGAAATTGTCTTGTTGCCGGATTGACACATTTTTACAAGTGATCTACAGAGAGCCCCAATTTGACTGAGCCTGCTACGAGATCGGACCATATCTCGTGGCATCCTGGCGCAACATGTAGGCGCTGAAAGTGCTGAACTAGGTACTATGTGAATTCCTCGTGTTCGATACGCTTTTAGTGTTACCGCTGGGAGCATATCACCAAAGTGTTGTGTACGTAACCTGGCTTGAGATAGTTATCCCTTCCTTCTTATCCCAGAGGGTATCTCGGTAGTCTCTGATTTTACTCCTTAGTTAGGTCAGTTCCTTACTCCACTTCCATACGAGCCGGTCAACTTCAGACGAAGGCTTCTGGAAACTTCCTAAAACTATAAGTGTTAGGTTTACCTGTTATCCTGGGATAAAATTTTGAAATCATACTCACTAAGTGCTGGAAATCATATTTTCTTTTCAAGAGCTATCCAAATATTATACTTAAGAGGAATTCGAATTCCTCGGTTTACTTAAGAATCAAAACAAACTTGTCCACTGGCTTTAAATATGATGCACTTGAAAGAGGGTGGAAAACTAGATATTTTTTGTGTGAAAAAGGGAGTCTTTAGGTGAGGTGGAGCCTTCTTGGTGGAAGGTTGGATGATGAAGGTATAGGCTTTTGATTTGGGTTTGCATGCTAGGTGTTTGATGTGGTGTTGTGGGCTTATGTGTGGGCTTTTTCTTTGCAGTTAATCCTTGACGTGGCACCACCCCGGATACCCTTAGCAAGATAAGGCTTGCTGAAGATTCCTGAGCATCAACGCACTTCATCCAACCAAGCTGTAGACCTATCTGCTGATCAATATCTTTTTCGACCCCGAATGGCTTCAGGTGAGTTCATAGTGGATTTACTTGTTTGTTGCTCCTTCCTGCATTGCCTGCTTACCTTTTGCTAGTGCCATCAGATTAAACATGTCCCGCTGCATGTTAGGGATAGGCACGGCTGTGCGAAACTCTGTCAGAGGAAGTGGGGGTTTCCTCTCCAGCTATCTACGGTGCTGTACTTGGCGTTATCGGAGCGAGAAAATGATCACGGCCGAACTTAGCAACCTGTCTGGCAGACAATATGCTGGGCCTAGCATTCTCGTTTCGAGTGGAGATCAATTACGCGAGTGGATCGTTCTAGCTTGACGCGTATAGCTTTTCAGGAAGAAAAAGGTGATGAATACCTTCGGAAGGCCTCGTTCCTCAGAGGAGCTGCTTTGCCCTATGCCTGACCTTGGCCTTTCGGGAAAAGAAGTGATGTAGATGCCCTTCCCTACCGGCCTTACGATCCTTGCTGGCTTTTTCGGGAAGAACGTACACCTGTATGGTTCCCTTCGCGAGAAGCGAGCGCCCTCGATGCTGCATAGTCATTGGGAGCTTCGATAACATGGAAGTTCACTGATCGCGGTCTAGGCGTACCTAGAGCACGTCTCCATGTGAGGCCTCTTCCCGTGCGGATATGACTTTGCTTTGAGTATAATGGACGGCGTTGCGCGCTACCAACGCGTCTTAGAGCATCACTAGCTTTTTTGATGTCAGGAGAAAGTCTTGGAGCAGTTGCGTATCTAACGGACAGACAACGGCTGTCTGACGTGGATGAGGCGAGAGGTGAATGGCCGCTCTTGAGTGCGTGAAGAAAAAAATGGTGTGTACTTGGCGGAACTATTTTTCCCTGTGCTGCGGGCAGAAAATTCCAAAACCCGAAAGATCCCGGCCTGAAGAATGGCAGGAAGCATCTTTCTTGGAGCGGACTGTGTGAATAATGGGGGCTGCACGACATGAGGCATTCTTGCACATATACACTCTCGAAATATCCTGAAGAGAGCATCGTAAGGCTCCGTTGGCCTAGAGGTCCGCAAGCTAGAGCTAGACAAGGCTGCGGAAAATTCCATGCTAGGCTGGTAGAAAGGAGAAGAGACTTTCCCTTAGAGGAACAGCGAAAGATTGTCTAGAGGAAGGAGAAATAGAAGATGACCGGGACCTGGGACGAGAAAAGAAGAAGCTGCTTCAAGATGTTCAACCATCTTACCGAAGGAAAGGAAGCTCATTCAGACCGAACTTCTGTTAGTGCAGTGGGAGAAAGACTCCAAGACCCGAAAGATGCTGATGAGGAACATCTCGTAGCGCGACGATATATGTCGAAGCTACTACAGACTCGCGGAATAGAATTGCATTAATGCTTGAGGCGATGATTCGCGTGAGCGAGAGCAAATTAGTGAGACTCTTCGACCGAAAAGAGCGATCTGCTTAAATGAGCGAGAGTTTACTTCTTACGGGATGGGCACCAAAGATCGAAAGACAAGAGCCGTACGAGAGTGTTCGCAATCATGAACGGATGGTGATGAGGCTTCTCTAAGCGTTACTCGCCTGGAGAGGAAGGTTGTACATGACCCTTAAAGATGCTCGTCGCTGGGATGATTTCTACTGTACGCGAGAAAGATGAAGGCATATGGAGCACCCGAAAATGATAAGATGTGATTCATTGTGAGGATTACTATCTGGAGACCTGCCCTACAAGCAGATCTCATAGTGATAGAGGCTTATGGTTGCTCTCCTAATTTAGAGGTTTTCTAAAGACCTTGGTCTGCGCGAGGAGTGGTCACTATGACTTATTTATTAAATATCTCTTATGGATATATTCACGCTACACGAAGAGTGTCTTCTTTATGAGTATATCTCGTATACATCATCTGCACTAAGGGAATTGCGTATGTTTAGCTTGGTAAAAGGTGCTGTAGTATCATGAAGAAGATTATAAACAGAGCTAGCGTTTTTGTCGAGAGCAGACGTTGCAAAACTTGTAGCAGACTATGGCGAGTTCGGAGCTACAAGCCATCAGTCTACTCTTCTCCAGATGAATTAATTTGGCGCGTAGGCTATGCCGTTTATTTCGTATATAGCTTCATCATAGACTTCTATGGATTTGTGTCTCTAGCTGAGAGAGCATACTTTTGAAGGTTTGAAGCATGTGAGGCGCGACGTTGCACATATTTTCTATTGAAGAAAATCATAAGCGAAGTTGAACTTAGCCTTGTGAAAACTACGGGTGGTTTATGCACATGAATTGAAAACTTCATATGATATTTGATAGAGGTGATATGATCTGACTATTAGTGTTCGGTGCATGTATGAGACTTATGCTATGAATGCACTATGTGTGGTGTTTGTCCGAACTTTATGCTGATGTTGTAAGAATATCATGTGACATGTATGAGGTTGTAGCAGGAAGACGTTGCATATGGCATGGGCACTTGGCGATTAAAAGAAATAGTAATTTCTAATGAAAGGGCTTATGATCCATATGATAGGAGAGTACTTCTCTCGCTGCGTCTATACAACAAACAAACGACAAAGCCATAGAAGTAGAGTCTAAATTATTTGCGAGTATGATCGTATACTAGACTGTATCCTGTAGAAGGTGACTAGTAATCATGTATTAGCCGAATACAACAATTCGTCCGTTATAGACAACCCACGTTAACTCCCAGACTCGATCTTGTTGAGAGGCAAAATGAGTGTATCTAGTAACAAATAAGCAACCCACGCTCCATATAGACTTATGCACCACTTCAGAACATAATCAGATTGCATATGAAAGGCAACACACCCGAGAGTATAAAAAGATATAGAGCTTACAACCATGTGTACCTGATAATATAATCGAGCAAAGAATATGCAATCGAATTATATTAAAACTAATTCCATGCTAATATCGTGAAGAAGTACTGAGAGTCCAACAGTACTTATGCTCAAAGTACTCTCTAAACCATCTGGTGATTTTTTTGGAGTTGTAACGAATTAAATAACTGCCTGATAGATGGCGTATGATTTGTGAGTTTCGGCTTGGCTAAAAGAAATTGTATTGTTCATGTATATATGTCTGGTGATACATCACCTGATGCCATGAATTTTTTCTGTAGAACAAGGGGTGAGTATATACCGGTACCTCTGGATGTCCACTTTGGTGATCCAGACCGGGCAAATATTGAGAAACGCCGCTAGCTCCATGGTTCCTGAGACGATTAATATTTGAGCGACTCCAAACTCGCATATCATATAACGCTCAAGTCTAAGCTTTTCGGCTAATTTTGCAGTGTATTATAAATATAGACCGTGAGTGGAGACCACTGAGATTGGCGACACCCGGTTCGAAACAACGTAACCACTTCTTAGGATCTACCTGGTACTACACCGACCTTAGGGAACACTTTGTTTCTCTAGAGTAATACCCATTAGCGGTCACGTGAACCGGGTCTTATCGCGCGAATGAGTATGTTTTTAAAGATCCTGATAACAATCAGTGTAATAACGAGTCAAAATTGTACTCTTAGCTAACTTTGCACGTACGTTTAATATTTAAGGGCGGACATTTTTGGCTCCCGTGAAAAACAAATACAAACTAGCTTTTATCAGAGCAATATTTCAAGTTTTTATATTTTAAATAAATTGGGATTTTTTTACCATTAACAAATGTAAGCGTTTTTTATTACTAGAACACGTCATACAAAGTCATGACACGAAGAAATTATCTTGGTAACGTATGGATATGCCATTTTATAAATCACGTGTGCGTGCAAGCGGATACCTAGTACCAGGTTTTGGAATCCTGCGCAATCGCGGATACCCCTCATACTGGGTATCCTATTTGGCGTTAAATCTCTAATAAATTTTGAGATTAACCCCGAATCCGCCGGATGAACACGCGGAAATGCATTCAACACCTTGGTTGGGGCTCTCCTACATTTTGGATCTATTTTGGGAATCCCTCCGTGAACGCGACCCTGACTATCAGAATTCTTTTATCAATTTTTAAAACTTTATGGGACTTGGAGAAACGCAAAACGTTTCTACATTGTGGTTTGGCCACGGAAAGCTCAGATTTACGTTGTGATCTCTGTATTTGACCCCAGCAACTCTCACAACAATGGCGCTAGGGTATTCACCGTGGAGATGTTCTCATGGTAACGAGGAGAGTCCTTAATTTTTTGGCTTATGGTCGCGGCTACTTACTCTCTTCTACTTGAATTAGTCGTAGACAATTCTTATTGGTCTTGGCCTCCGTTATTTCCTGTTGCTTCGACGCTTATACAATGGCGAGGTTGGGATCCTATGTGGTTCTCACTGGTCAACTCCCTAATCTGTTTGATCGCTGAAGGATGAGGGCGAGAATAATTTGCTTCGCACGCAGTTGAGAGCAAACATGGAGAAAAAAGGACTTGCCTTACAAATGAATCCCTATGACGACTTGGTCATGCCCTCATATTGCTTGGAGCGAGCTGTAATAGGCCCTTCTACTGTACCAACTTTTCAGATCTCTCTTTTCAATATGCTTGATGAGCTTCTGTTAATTAAAGTAGTTAATTCCCCTTGATTTCTAGTGTTCACGTAGACATTATCATGTTGACGTATGACAGATTTGTGTTGATGGAGTACCCACGCATATACGTTGATGGACTTTATGCCGCTTCCTGAGAACATGGGAATCATATAACACCAAAAATGGGTATGCGAGAACCGTATTGCCTCTTCGCGAAAAGATCGAACCTGTCACGTTCTGAAAGACAGTTGGGTACGATACTTGCGAGTGGAAGAAGCTGATTAGGTGGTGTTCCATGGTGGCGTATTCAGAGAATGAGAACATCGATGAATGAGGAGGGCTTGACTATAGTGGCGTGTGGACGGAGGCATACACCTCTCTGCTCATTGACTCCTGTCCGTCTTAGATGGCCACTCAGTAACTGGCTTAGTGTAAAAAACATCGTAGCAAATTTTACACACAGTTATTCGTGATAGGCTACTCCGTAGGCCTTGCGCAAATCACCGGCAATGTGCTAGTCTATAGACATGAATACTGTTCCTTATGAACAGTAGCGCTGGGTTTAGTGTTAAATTTTTATTGGCGTACTCTTACTCTCAGTTCCCTAAGTGCAATTATATCTGTGAGTGATTCTGGCACCTTAGTGCCTAGCATGATGCCGTAAGTGTATTGCATGACACCTTAATGATCCCTGCGTATGGTTGCGGACTTATAGATATGTTGAGTTAAGTCACTGCAACCAACGAACGTATCGTAGCCTGCGTGGCCTGCCACCATAATTCGTATAATTGTTCGTTTACATTCTCATATTCGTATAATGTTTCGCTTATCTTTTATGCATGCATTCCTTTCTTCAGTTTGTCTCATACAGTTGGAGAAGTCATTCCCGAGTGGCCATGAGAAGCGTGTGACGGAATTCCGGGCAAGTTGGAAGCCGGGTCGCCGAGAATGTCGTTTCTGCCGAAAAAACGTGATAATACATCACCGATGAGTTCTGACCAATTTTCGGAAAAATTGCGAAATTTTACCATAGGGTTCTACGATAATATGATGTGTCCGAGGAAAATTTGGGGGCAAATGAGCCCATATGGGGGACTTTCTGAGCCCGTTAACGAAAAAACGAACCAGGTGATGGAAGAAAACTCGAAACGCTCGTAGAGGTAGTATGCTTAGTATTTTGGCACAAAACTGTTGGGAATAAGTCATTTCTAAGGCCGTGAAGGCGTGACGGAAATTCCGGACAATTCGAGCCGGGTCGCCGAAGATCGTTTCTGTGGCCGAAAAACGTTGGGTTATACATCACCAAATAGGTCTCCGGACAATTTCGGAAAAATTGCCTAGAAATTTTAAAACCGATGCGGTGTCAGTAAACGAGTAAACGATGTATATGGACGTACAGAGAACAGGCGCATTATAGTACGCGGAGGAGAGCCAAGATAGCCAGCCCATTATGCTGGCGCGTGAGAACCCTTAATTTAGCGGGTCCCGCGAACGAAAAGAAAGCTAACTAGCACACGTCGATCAGATCGACTGCGACAGTTGAGCAGTAATCTTAGTATTTGTGCCAAAAAATTGTTGGAAGATCCTTGGAGATATAGTCATTTCTCATATGCGTTGTGAAGGAACGCTGCACCTGTGCTGTGAAGTTGCACGAGGCCCACGTTTCGATGAAGAGGCGCACGAGAGGAGTCTCGCAAGCGGAATCCATCCATACGAGGTGCTTATGTGAAATCAGACTATGTCCGACAAGAAAGAAAGTTGAAGAAAGACTCGTAGGACTTACACAATGCGACGTGAGGCTACACAGTATGGGAAGATTGTTGTGGAAGAGGAGACGCAGGAATAGTGAGATAGGGATCAAACCTGAAGAACAGAGGTGACAATGTTGTAGAGGCGACACACCGAGAGTTAAAACAGAGTAAAGACATAAGCTATATTTCCCCTATAGCTATTTTGATCTGTCAGAAAAGCGCCTCTCGGCGCGTAATGGAAGCTATGTATGCTTATTATATTTTGTGGAGCACTTACACATAAACTAGTTGAACTTGGAGAAAATAGATCATTATTATCATAAAGGCACTCCTCTTATTTGCTTTAGCTAATTATTTACATTGTTTGTTGTTATTTCCTTGCCTTTGAAATTACAGTAAAGGGAAGAAGGAAATTCCCGGGCTATATTCGGAGACACGAGAGTCCGAGATGTGTTTCTTGGCCGAGGAGAGGAAGTGGGGAGGTTAAAGTATTTATCATACAAACTCGGGGGAAATGAGGTTCGGACAAATTCTCGGAAAAATTGCCGGAAATTTTTGACCCCGACACGTCAATAACGATTAAAGAAGTATTGCCATGATGGGTCCGAGTTGACAGAGTTATTCGCGGGGTCTACTAAGTGAGTGACCTCGAGGAACCTCATACGGGGTCGTGGGAAGCTTCAACCACCCATATTTTGCTGAGGTGATAAGGTAAGTTTCAAGGCTTTTTTTATGGATTTAATGTAGTTATTTCTTTAAATGGGGTCCAAATGTTTATAAAAGAAAGAGCAGCTGCACAGCTATCGTACGCCAATGAAAATAACCATAACTATACCAAGTCCTTCAGACAACGCGCGTTCTCGGATCCAGGATAGATGTTCTTGACTATGTAGGTGACCTCGAGTACTGCCATATAGTAATTGGATGCGGGGACACTATCCCACAAGAATCTGTTAGGAGAGACGTTTTTATGCCGTTTCTATTAATTTCTCTATGGTTGTGACCAGTTGCAAGTACGACAAGGGTACAACACTTTCCTGACTGTGAGGGAAAATTCCGGCCGGGATCGCCGAGAATGTTTTCTTGCCGAAAAAGCATCTACCATCCGTTGGTGTATGAAAACCATAATGCCTACTGTCAAACCTTTGTGATAATATCCTTGCAAGCACAATTGTGATTTAATCTCGGCGCGGACACAAGAGGTCGCTTCTTGCCCCACACAAAAGAAAGTAAATGAAAGCTGCGTACATAACATATCTATAGGCTACGGATCTCGGGAGCTCGGCCACTTTATATCAGAGCAAATATGACTATTACCTGGAGAGCATGATATCACATAGTATAGGATGGGAGACTTCAAAATGTCGGATGTGTTGAACGAAGACGTATCGTAGGAGTACACATGAAGATCGGATAGTGTGAAGATATACGGAGGGTAGGGGTGGTAATCCCGTGGAGGTCCGCAATCATGAAGGAAGGATTTCAGAATCACAAGCGCAATAAAGAGGGTGTGAAAAGTGAGATAGCAGTGTATGGTAGGAGGATGAAAATACTCTGTATAAGTTCGTGGTCTATTATATTAGTGTTGGCGAATGATTTAGATTTCTTATTATACATTTTATTGTTCTGCAAGGGAAAACACAGCCAAATACATTACCACAAGCTTACGTTGGCTGGTGTTTGTTAGCGGCACCTATTATAAAGCGATCACGGGGCGTAGGACCGATGATGCATGAATTTACTACTTGGGCAGTCATATCTTCAGCGCGAGGCTGGCTTCCATGTCAATTGTTAGTGTGCAGTGTCGCTAAATAAGGAGTGAGATTGTATGTTCGATCAGTATTGTGCACACTATAAATGCCAAGAGCAGGTCGAAAGAACCATGCTCTATGTCATACTAAAGAGACAACTGTGTGGTGTACCACAATAAGTTAGACCTGAAGGAGTAATGCATTATGGTGGGAGTATAGAGGCTGCTCTACACATCCAGAGGTTATAGGTTGGAGATGGAGATGAGTTGCGATTGGCGCTACTCAGGCAATGCATATCACCATGCTCTCCACAATTTATGCTCCATGTGCCACTAGTGGTATAATTCACTAGTAATTTAGCCAACGAATTTAATGCGCTAGTTACCATATTTTGCACCCACTTTGATTGGAAAATGTAGCTCGAATGAGACCATGGCGTCAGCTAAGCTAGATATATGTATTCCACCTACGTTGATCATCTGAGTAAGTCTGATAATTGAGCAGACGAACTCCAGCTACCATTGTTACTGTACCCAGTCACAGTACACACATCTACCAATGAGACCATGATTGACACAACGATCTCGCAAAGAAAGTATGCGCCATGCGACTTAGTAGCACTGAGCTCACGTGTATCCCATACTACTATTGATATATAGTTCATTCGCTTAACATTTGCACTAGATACGCTCTCATTGTCTATATTAGTCAATTAGTTTATATCAACAAAACTAAATACTAGTATCAATATAATTTTAAAATGACAACACACTATGTAACTGATATATACTTTATCTATAATATTGAGCATATACATTTATGTTTATCTTACTCTACATCATACAATATATTGCACGATGCCAAATACTTCATTATCCAGCTAGCATATGTACAAAAAATTTACACGATTGATTCAGACTACTTCAATGTAACTCATACTATTTTATAGCAGTTCTTCACTTTATGAGGAATATTTCATATGTCTAATAGAACGAGTAGTCCAGAGTTATGACAACCCCTTAAATCTAATTGCAGTTCCCGAACATATCCGATATACAGTAGCTAAAAATACTAAGTTTAATTGATTCCACCATATACGGATTACTTATGTGATATTGTTCTTGTGTGTATATATAGACTTTTACATAGCAGTTCGGTGCGTATCATCCAGCACTATTCTCTAACATATTATGCTTGAGGTCCAGACAATATCTATGTATATTGTAGCTCGACTATATTACCCAGACGAGCTCGAAATAATCCCTTCTCTATTAATTTACCTAGTAATATTATTGAGATCTCCATGTTCTATCACTAAACTTTGCCTAAAAAGTCAAATAGAAGTGCGTATTGATAGGAAGTTGTGGTTTTTTTGACGGCACAGGTTAGCCGTATGTGCCATTACACGAGTCAGGAACGTGGCGAGATGAGACTAGTAGACGTGGCAAAGTACTAAACTTCAAACTGAGAGAGTTTCATTTGCGCCGGAATTAGATTGTCCATTGTGACACTGGACGATATAATACACTTGTCCCGTATAGCTCTCATTATCTTTAGCTTTATATGCGTTTGCAGGTCTGTCTGTTACATATCGATAAATTATTGTAATCTGTTCATCGAGTGCTGAGTAGGATGTGAGGTGCTCTCTCATACAAAAAATCCAACAGTTCGGACTCGAGATGCTTTTTGAGACATGATGTACGTCAATTACGCTTCTGCGAGAATTATTATGTCATTGAGAAAAAAAAAGAGGAGATCACACTAATAAACTTCTACTACTTATGATACTTCTCTCAATATTGTAGCTTCACCATATTTTTCGTAATTGGATTTGCTATTATTAATATGATGCATATGTTACTTCTGCTGATGTAGATATTCACTCTGTTTAACTCTACTCTCACTCAGTGCTTAACCAAAAGAGCATCCCTCATCACCGTAGTGTAAGATGTCCCTTGTGGTTCGCTTAATGTATGAGTTAGTCTATACTACCTCTTGCCTCAAATATGATCTATCGACCTCATGATTCACTTTGTTCGTATTGTTTTGTCAATCAAGTGATAAGCGACGATCTTGATGTCATGATCGACGAAAGTGCGGAGGCTCAATGACTAGCCCTGTCATAGGAGGATGAACGCCGACATCGAATAAAAGTAGAGCAACGCACGCAGCGCGAGACGACAACGACCATTTGGATAGCTTTGATCGCAATACAACACGTGCATAGCAGTATAAATCGGAAATCATCACTGAAGCATCCGTTGCTCTGTCAACGGCACTGACCGCTCGAGCCTCTTACGAAATCCTCGGCCATCGAGAGGAGACTTCAAGTCTTCCTGAGGCATCTTTTTTGTGTTCTCTCTCTCTTACTGACAGGGACCTGAATTTGGCCTATGAGCTAAAACCACGTTATTCAGATACACATATCGACGCGCTCCACTTAGATACGGACTGTGTGTATGAGAGGCGAACATATGCACGATAACTCGATCAATAGCATTCCAGTGTCGAGACATTGCTGAGTCTTATACCACAATACCTCTCTAGAGAGTGCCCTAACTCATCTAACAGGAGAGTACTTTATCACTGCGTAAGAGCATCTGATGACTATTATAGCACTGTCCCAACGTGTGACCAAGTACATTATTCTACACGAGACGAGATGATGCGCCATATCTATTTGTAAGAAAGATACCACTTCCTTTTGACCTGGGAGCTCATGTTCGCGAGCAGTCAGCCATCACACATGCCAAAGACACCTATAGCGCTGGCGTTCCGTAGTTTGCAATGCGATTAAAAAGTACTCTGTCTCCAAATCAGCGTGAGAGAAGAAGACATTGGTATTATAGCGCCAAAAGAGCACAGTATCTCATCGATTTGCAATGTAGCGCTGCTTTACACTCAAGTTGCCTTCAAATCATGAGCGCCTATCCATAAGCTCATAAGTTGCTTCCGACACACTTAGTCGCAAGACCGTTGTTAGAAAACATATCACCTGCCCCAAGTCACAATACGAGCCAGTAGTGGACATCGTAACCGTGAGCACACTATCGAGGAGAGGCCTCTGGTAATAACATATCTAGATGCAGGGAGTTAGCTTTAATTGCACTGCAGGCGATGGCTAAGTAACTTTTTTACACTACTATGGAGATCACGAGAATGCCGAGTTGACATTACATTCCCGTTTTTCACCGAGAGAGCATATAGCGGTATGCATCCATAAGACCTATAACAGGAGACCACCCCGCCGGGCTTAGCGAAGACGAGGTCAGCTTCTAGCAGCCACAGAACTAGTTCAATTCCCATATGACAGCAAATGTTGATAACCACTTTCGCACTGCATTCACAATCGCTATCACCATATTAATCAGTCAACGCTATCCAAAGTTAAGATTATATTAGACACACACTGCTATTGGAGGTACCAGTTGAATGAACACAAGCGCTTGAAATAGAGATATGTGATAGACGCATAGACGGAGGGCTTCCGGAGTACTTAACTGCACATGAGATACCTCGAATATGCCTTTTTCCGCTTGCACGGAGAGAGGAGCAGAGATTACAGACGAAACTAACTAATATATTTGCGCGGTGCGAGACATTGGGGACCAGCGCTCCACGTATGTCATCATCGGTGCATACACGAGTTTCTCATGGTATCGAGTCTTGGCCCATAGTCAACAGCCGTAGGTCTAAAGAGCTTATATTACATGTAAATATGATAATCTTATCACCATGAACATCGTCACACAACCTCTCTCTTCGCGGCCAGTAACATTAATCAGACGAAAAGACCACTATACTAACACTGGCTGATGGCATTCGGATCTCGGATCTCACTAGTCTCCAATGTGTAAGCTGTGCGAAGTCGCGAGGCCACCTGTCACTATTCCACACTGACAGTGATTATAGCATTATAGCACAGAAATACGCGGATGTGATTACCTACTGCTACCATCTACCATGGATTCAAACTATCTCTAACTCAGCATAGCTGCGCTCTTTCCAAATTCAACTGTTCATGGACCCCCAAATATTCCAATTACATCTACTTTCTAGTCTGTCTATCTACAAATCAAATTTCCTATATGTGACAAGTACAGAGGTACATGTAGAGAGCGAAATAGAAAGTAAAATGTTCAGATAAGTCGATTTGTTAGCGAGGCCTAGTTCCAGGCTGGCTGCGCGCGAGAGACAGGTTATAATTGCGAGACCACACCAAGGATGTGACATTATACAATGGTGCTCATGACCGACGCACTCATGTGGATCATATATAGTTATACCCCACATGTTAATTATATCCGAGAGGTTGAATCGATATTATGACAGCTAGCTTTTCATCCACCACATCATCCTTATCATACACGCTCGCTGAGAGCTCTTCAGAGTGTAAAGTATAATATGCAGCCAGTCGACGATTACTATATCAGTCACTATGGCCTATAGAAGAGAGATAAACACTAGAAAGCAGACTTTCCACATAAGGAGATATAGATGACGGTGATTTATCAAGAATTGTGAACATGCACAGCAACATTTATGAGAGCACGGAGTAGGAATGTCGATGAGAGCAACCCAATCTCAGAGAATTACTTATTGGTACGCAGCACGATAGTAAAAATCGGATAAGATCAAGATTCACACTATATCATCGGTAACTTAAGACAGCATATATTCTACACGGAATAGTCCATGACACCATCAGACAATAGCTGATGAAGTAACTATGCAACCAACGATACTATACGGGAGCTCTACTCACTCACTTACACCTCCAGAGTTATATTCAGTCAGAGCCCGCAGTTCATCAAAAAAAAATTAAACTTGAGCAGGACTCATGAGACAGTAGTCAATGTTGCAGCTGGCCACACATATGAATCGCTCAAGAGAAGTTAATTAGTCTACCAGAACATTTTGGCTCATCCTATAGAAGAACAGAGCCTGTGACAGTACATATAGAATATCATTATCAGACTCTAGGATTCAACAATCATCTGAGCTATTCTTATCACACATATACGTCATCAGAGTAGCTCCTCATATAAGAACAAGTATTTTCACATACGCCATCTAAGTCCTTCAGCATAACATCCATGGTCGGATATACTATTCGCTGTCGCCGTTATAGTCTTCTCTCATGTCCGCGAGTACCTTTAGGTAATTTCCTATATATACTAGTCTTGAGTGACTCTAGAGTTCATATCTAACTGGGATTTCGAATATCGCCGTCGGTCGGCGAGGATGTCTCTGCTGTATATGATAACACCTTCTTCACAGGATTAGCATTCCGTTAGTAAGTTCATTGCTAAAGAGAAGATATATGGAGCTACAACCGCAGAAGCCCTGTGATGCATAAGCTAGACACTGGATAGGGATTAATAGAGAGACTTAGCTGGGGAGCTTGAAATGACTGACGAGTTATTTCGTTGTATGACTATCCGCATCGCTGGGGTCAGATGTGCGATGTCGCTAGCGTGTGCATGCTCGCGTGAATGAGCCCAGTAGTTCTGAGCGTTGGGCAATGGGCTGTAGTATGGTCTCTTTACACGGTGGCTTGTTGGCAGTGGTCGAATTGAGGATGGTTGGGTGGGATGTTTGCGTGTTGTCGTTCGAGTGCTCGGGGTGATGTTTCCATGTGCTTAGTGTTATAATGCAGTTCATGCATCTGTTTGGGTTGTTTCCGGATCTGCGACGTGGGCGTTGAGACGAGAGCTCACCACTGAGAGCCTATGACATTCAAAACTAAACAAGGGACCGCTCAGAATCTAGTAGACTGGGCTTCCCGAGACAGATAATGTCGCGAGTAAAGCGCATAGTCCTTTTGAATCTTTGATATTTCAGAATTCATTCGATACAATCCTGGAACTGCCGTGCGCCGCTGAATGCTATCGAAACCTCAGAAGAGGCTGAGAGAACATTATTAGAACTCCAATAAACAGGGTTTATTCCCTGTCACTCCATATCAAATTTGACTCTGTTCGGAAAGATGTTTACCTTCCGTCTCAAGAGGCCTCTCGGGGCCATTAGCTAACACGATTAAGAATCCTCGTCGATATTATGCAACATCTATATTGGCTGACGTTGAGCAAACACTCATCAGAACCCCTCCTCAGTAGCTTCTCACACGCACAAGTTGATTAGCATACACTAGCAAGACGGATAGTCGGAGCTAAGTCGCGTTCTCTGTCACCAGGCACTGGGAGAGATGGCAACTTGGTGCGGGCCGTTCGGTGCAGTGATCTTCAACCTCCGGGCTCTTGTCGCACACAGTCTTCAAAGGACATCAGACGGGACTGCCAAGTCATTCGGTATGCAGAAGTAATCACTTGTCATAGAACTTGAAGTTTCGAAAATCGAAATGACGAAAGTAGAACTACGATAAGCCTACGGCCAATCTAGACCATGTTTTTGAACTAAAGAGCTAAAAAGGTTTTGAACAGTGAAACCGATCTTCTTCTCAATTGCGTGTTCCCATATCAAAGAGGACTGTAAAAAGTGATTGCATGGTCGAGAAAAAGATGAAGTATAATAAAGTTTTTGATCACAAAGACCCAGACGCCAACGATGAATCCATTCAAAGCCAAAATTCCTAAGTTTAGGGGGATTGAACATGTTTTGAGACGAGCAAATGCATTAGAGAACGAAGCACCATATCTCGGATATGAATGTACATCACAGTCTTGAAACAAGAATACACTAAAGTGAGTCACTTGAAAACCATCAAAAAGATTCTTATGCCATCAAACGAGTTAGGAGAGGTTCAGGGCGAGTCATATAGCGGATCATCGGAATATATCCTCTTCCATCATTGAATATGCCCAGATACACAGATGGATTCCATTTGTAGAAGATAGCTAGATGTAAGCAAGGTGCGTAAGTGCGTGGCGACAAACTCAAATTATATAGGCTTATGTCTTTCGTGTCATATAAATAGGATAGCGATAGATATATCTAGTCGAGAACGTTAGCACCTGACATTTGCACATGTATATCTTACTATTGGATAGGATAGAGTTACCATCTCTGACAAAAAATCACCACGTCATCAAGTAACCTTTGTTCATATATACATATGACATTAACTTACTTCGAACGAACAATATAGTAGTAAAGACAATCGAGAAATGAGAGAGGACGAAGATGACAATTCTTATGTGAATGGGAATAATACTCTGAAAAAGAGCAAATCATGTGAATATCCTAGAAACCTGAGAGAGAAGTTAGTAGAAATACTATTTTTAAAAAACAAAAAAGAACTAAGTGAGGCACATCATCTGGATTTCTTCTACTATATATTGATATCAGTTTATATTATAGTCTGAGCAATTGGCATCATAAAAAGGGATCTTCAATCTTACACAAATTTGGATTTTGATCAATGTTGGAAAAAAAATCAGTTAAAAATTCAACTGAGTAACAGCGTGAGAAAACTCCCTCACAACAAGTGACATTAGCACTCATATATTGTGCTGGTGCACTAGAGGATCTTGTATAAGCTGGACATGTCCATATTGCATATAGAAGGGAGAAAAATTGCTGTCATGAGGGTATGAACTCGCAATGGTCGCGTTGATTGAGTTGTGAACGGTTTGGCGATTATCAGCATTTCAAATCCTCTAATTTTGGGTGGATTTGAAATTCCACTCATTGGGCTGTTTTCATGGTATCGATTTGCTCCAAACTCCAAATCTAAATTCCTGAATTTCATCCAACAACATAGGCAATTTCTCAAATTCAGAATTTTAAATGAGGGATTCAATGCTGTGTACGAGTCAAGCCAATGGCGAAGTACAATGCCGCAAATGGAACGTTGAACGGTTCTTATATAATCCTAAGTTAAATGAACAGGAGCACAAGAGAGCCTTTCCACCTAAACTTTCATATGTCTAGCACCATGAAGACGTATACCAACTGCGAGCAGGAGATTTTCGAATATGACTATATAGAACAGGTTTTAGAACTATTCCACTAACTACCACATTCTGATATACTTTATGCACCATTATTATTTCAATGTGTTATCCAATGCAGGCATGGGACGATGGTATCACCACGAGTATTTAAGATATTTCTCATGAGGAGGCGCTGTCTACTAAATTATTTTTAGAAAGCATTGAGATTTTCGTTATACATACACCGGAAATTGGCTGTGAGAAATCTGTTAGCATCTGGGACAATAAACAATTTTCTAATGTGTCGCAATCAATCACCAAAGTTCATGAGCTACTAGAATTACTAAAAAGAGGAGCATTAACATTGAGAGTATCGAGAGCATGAAACCAATTGTTAGAGAGATATCTCTACACGAAATGCAACAATCGGAGATATTAATTTCCAGAACTGTCTTTACCTACAAATCAACAAGTGAACTTAAACCATTAAAGATTGAGAGCTTATTGAGTAATAGAGAGATATACCACTACAGATTACAGAGATCAAGATATTACTCGTACAGCAACTTATACATAATTAACAGACGTCAAGGACGTGAGACAACAGGTGAGTAATGATGAATAAAATGAATAGTTAACACAACATTCACACCTCTCAGAGATTGTACCACTCAGAGTACACAAGTTAGATTTTCACAGTGAGAGAGAGTCATTATTTGAAGAGTAGATAAAGACATACTCGACAGGTGCTGTGACAACTTGTGTCATGAAGGTGACAGATCAAAGTGTTGCTAGCAGCAACTAGAGAGCAAGTCAAGTTCTCAAGACTTTCGAGTTTCGCGACGAGTCCTCACGCACTTTAGGATCTTCTTGATTGTAGTTGATACGAGAGCGAGGATATTCATCCGTCTTCACGTGGGCTGTGACATATTGACCGAGGCAGGCGAACAAGTTCTGTCATGCTTCGCCGTGCGGAACTGGCGCGAGTCAGGCCACGACGCCTCTACACGGTCCTGTTGAGTCACATCACACTGCGGACCTCACCGCTGCTGTGCCCCGCCCTTCGAGAATGCTTGCTGTTACGCTCAGGAACTTACCGTTTCTACAGATCATACTACCTCTCGTCATTAGCGTGTCTGATCTCGAGTCGCCGGCGAGGTATCTGCCCTTCTCTATATGTATGTTTTTCCTTTCTGTCTCCTAGTCCCATCGTCTCAAACTTCTCTAATCAATATTCTGAAGTCTATTCATTATCTTCACTTCCAATATAATCTTAAGAGTGGAGTCATATATTGTAAGTTATTAGAGTTGATCATGACTGAGAACTAAGAGACACTCAATGAAGAATAAATAGTCATATAGTTTAAAATTACATTAATTCTTATTTTGGTGGATCTAAAACTAGTATAAATGTATAATTCTGTTTTCCAAGTAATTATTCAAATGCGCTAAACTCTCTAGTAATGAAATTGATAGGCTGTATATGCATATTTGTTTCCTTCATCTATACTTTATTTAGTATAATCTTTATGTAGTATGTTTATAGATAGAAAAAATGGTGCGAGAGAGAGTTGGATGTTTGATTTTTTAGAAATGGGGGGGCCACAGTGTTCCCTTTGCGATCCACGAGCGAGGTCTCGCGAAGTGCGGCATGCTTACCCTCGTTCATACCATCGATCTTGTGAATCACATCACCTTACTCAAGATTTGTTCGAGCAGCTATTAACACAGTTTTGGTGCTCGAGTCATATCTGCCTTGGATAGGTCTAAAGTAATCCTAGAATTACTTAACAGAATTAATTACTAGTATGCAAGTACTAATCGATGGAGGGCTCTGCTTATTTCGAGTGAGATATTAAGGTCTACATCGTCTTACTGATCAGTGCCATGACAGGATCAGGAACTAGGGATCCATCAATAGAAGAGTGATCGTTTCTTTTCACGCTCTATTAGTTCTGAAGAATTAATCTACGATTATTATCATAGGAATACCATACCTTG
>SNQN01001886.1:22561-44692 GCA_008642245.1 Bassia scoparia
CAACTTGTAATAAGTTGGTGACTTTGAGACTTTGAGTTGGTTATTGTAATGAGGTATTTTTATGATGTATTTTTATATTTATTTAAGCGATAGGCATCGCTAGTATGAAGTCCTACGAAGTACGAACACATAAAATAGAACAAAACAATTAATTGAAGTAAAATGTTCGATTTAAACATAAATTTAAGTAAGACCCATTTAGGACCCATAGACCCATTAGACCCTGTGGGTTTGGGTCCGGGTCCAAAAATTCTAGACCCAATGGGTCTGGGTCGGGTATGGTCTCAAAAATTTGAACGGGTCTGGGTCTGGCCGGACCCGACCCAGACCCGACCCATTGCCATCTCTACTCGTGCTAAATCGGGGTATAACATTTTCCCCTAAACTTTCCTTGGCTTATGGCGGTTTAAGTGAAGGGAAGTTTCGTAACTTCCCACGACTTTGACAGTTTTCAGATTCATTACTCCACCATTCATTTTAACCGCCCAATTTCTCCATAATTACCCTCATTACTCGTGCCCCCGTCACATTAAAACTTTTAACTTCTACAACTCCTTTACTTCTCCCAATCAAACTTCACATCTCACTTTAAACTTTTCAACTTCCTTCAAACTTTTCATCTCCTTTACTGTTTCCTTCAAGACCTCTGGCTTCRATTCTTGCTCGTGCTTTGTTTTCTCGCCGCTGCCACGATTTTTCAGGTAACTTCTTCTCTCTTCGTGCATTTAGACTTTTATGCCCCGCTATAAAACTTGTGCCAGGAAGAGGTCTCACCCAATTCCTGTTAGGGCACCAGACATGGGAAGGGCAAATGAAGAGGTTCAAAGTGTCATTATCGAACGAGACTTCGCTCACCTTCGATTGAGGGGAGGTTTTCCTTCTGAGGCGATTCTTGTTGCCCCTTCTCCTCGTGACCGCCCTGCTACCTGTCCACCAGGTTACGTGTGTTATTATGAATATCCCTTCCTTCTCGGGTATTTGTTTGATTTTACTCCTTAAGTTAGGCCAATCCTTACTCACTTCCATCTGAGTCCTGGCCAACTTCAGACGAAGTTCTGGAAAACTTGTAGTGTGATTGATCATCTCACTGAGTGCTGGAAATCATACTTTTCTTTTCAAGAGCTTTTCCAATATTATAGCTTAAAGAGGAATTCGAATTCCTGGTTTACTTTAAGAATCAAACCAAACTTGTCCAACTTGGCTTTAAATACTGATGCACRTGAAAGAGGGTGGAAAACTAGATATTTTTTTTGTGAAAAGGGAGTCTTTAGGTGAGGCTGGAGCCTTCTTGGTGGAAGGTTGGAKTGATGAAGGTATAGGCTTTTGATTTGGTGTTTGCATGCTAGGTGTTTGATGTGGTGTTGTGGGCTTATGTGTGGGCTTTTTCTTTGCAGTTAAAATCCTTGACGTGGCACCAGCCCCGGATACCCTTAGCAAGATTAAGGCCTTGCTGAAGATTCCTGAGCATCAACGCACTTTCAACCAAGCTGTAGACCTATCTGCTGATCAATRATCTTTTTCGACCCCBATGGCTTCAGGTGAGTTCATAGTGGATTTACTTGTTTGTTGCTCCTTTCTGCATTGCCTGCTTACCTTTTGCTAGTGCCATCAGATTTAAACATGTCCCGTGATGAGATGAGGCGAACTCTGAAGAGGAAGGGTGTTCCTTCCAGCACTGCTGACAGCCAGCCAACTAGCAAGTCGCAAGCTGGCACTTTTGTGGTGGACAAAGGGAAGGGTTCTACTGATAAGACTGCTCCCCCTACTGCTCCTCCCAAGCAGCCAGGCATAGTCATTGGAGCTCCATCTGCGAAGTATGATGCGGCTGGTAAGTAGCCCATGGTGACCCCTTCGGCTCACTTCTTAGACGGGGTCAACCTTGCTTTTTTGAGAGAATTCTTGGATCACGAGGGCCTTGACGGAGGAGTGTGGCCTGAGTGCGAGAAGCTGCTATTTCCTGCTGCTACAATCCGCCTGAAGAATCAGGATGCTGAGACTGTGTTGAATAATGGGGCTCACATGGCTCTGCAGTTCCTTCAGAATATCCTGGCATCTAGGGCCTTGGCCTAGAGGTCCGACAAGCTAGCTAGGCAGGTTGCCCAGCTAGATAAGGAGAAGACTTCTTGGGCAGCTGAGAGGAAGTTGATGGAATAGAAGATGACCGGCTGGGACGAGGAAAAGAAGAAGCTGCTTCAAGATGTTCAACATCTTACCGAGGAAAAGGAAGCTCTTCAGACTGCTGCTACTGCGGATGCTGAGACTATCAGGACTCTTCGAGCGGCTAAAGACGAGGTCACTCGGATTGCCCGTGAAGACAAGGCTGTAGCTGTCATCACGGAGCTGGCTAAGCTCTCCTGGAAGGTACTCTTCAATCGCGATGTTCAGCAGGAAGTCATGGCCAATATAGATGACTATGTGGGTTCCATTGGTCAAATGTCTGACTTGAAGGATGAGGAATTCCAGAGTATGCTGAAGGTAGCTGGTGATGCTGCAGCAGCTGGAGCTGGCCCTTCTCGCACTTTTCTAGATCCTGTTCAAATGCTTGATGATGCTGCTAGAGTCACCAGTGATGCTGCTGTGGTGGAGAACCTTGCTGCTATAGGTGATGAGACTCCTGCTGACCAGGCATAACTTTTTAACATCAGAATTTTAACAGTTTTTGGGCTATGGCTGCGGCATGTGCAGCTTAACATGAATATTTTAACATTTCCTTTTAGTTAACTATGCTTACAGCTGATTATCTCAGCTGCAACTTTATTTGGCTGCCTTAGCAGCCTTAACTTTTGAACGCTTAATGACCCATAGGTGGTCTTTTTATTATCGATTTATGTGTCTGCTTCAATATTCGTATAATGTTCGTTTTACATTTCTCATATTCGTATAATGTTCGCTTTACAATRCTTTTTATGCAMGCATTCCTTCTTAGCTGTCCATACACATTTTCGTTTCATGTGTGAGTCCACAACTATTTCATACTATTGTGCAAGTGTACTTTGTATTTTAGACTAGCTCCCGTTGTGGTTTACCTTCAGAAGTAATATTTCTTTAGATGGCAAGCATTCCAGCTTCGTTGCACTTCTTTTCCTTCTGGTGAGACTAACTTGAATGCCCCATTATCAAATACCTTGCTTACTTGGTAGGGGCCTTCCCAATTAGCTCCCAGCTTTCCTGCATTCAACTCTTGGGTGTTCTGGAATGTTTTTCTGAGCACTCAGTCCCAAACTGCATATGTTCTTGCTTTGACCTTCTTGTTGAAGCTTCTAGCTACTGTTTGCTGGTACATCGCCATTCTGATGCTAGCTGCATCCCTCAATTCCTCTACCGTATCCACGTCTAGGTGCAACTCCTCGTCATTTGCGTCTGAGGTCATGAGTCCGTACCTAGCTGAGGGCACAACTAATTCTGCAGGTAAAACTGATTCACAACCATACACAAGTGAGAAAGGGGTTTGTCCAGTAACACCTCAAGGGGTGGTCCTGTTAGCCCACGGAATTTTAGGTAGCTCTTTTACCCATTTTCCTTTAGTCGAATTCAATCGCTTTTTATTCCGTTTATTACCAACTTATTACTGGACTCTGCTTGGCCGTTGGCCTATGGGTACCTAGGAGTGGACATGGTTAACGTTATATTCCATTTTTGATAGAAATCTTTGGTTTTGTTACTAATGAACTGCGAGCCATTGTTGCACACGATTTCGCTAGGTACACCAAACCTGCAGATTATGTTAGTCCATAGGAAAGATATTACCTCCTTGTCCCTAACCTGCTGGTATGTTTCTGCCTCGATCCATTTCGAAAAATAGTCGGTTAAAGCTAGCATATATACTATTTTGGCCTGGTGCTGTTGGTAGCTTTCCTACAATGTCCATTCCCCACTTCTTGAAGGCCCATGGTGTGAGGGATGGATGCAATTGCTCTGGTGCTTGGTGGGCGTACCTGCATGTCTTTGGCAGCTATTACAGCTTGTTGTGTATCCGTTATTATCATGCTTCATAGTTGGCTAGTAGTAGCCGTAGGTTAGGATTCTTTTAGCAAGTGTCCGTCCGGCTGAGTGCGTATCACACTCGCCATCATGGAATTTTTTCAACGTGGTTCTTTGCTCATTTTTATTTAGGCAGCGTTGCAGGATACCAGATGAAGACTTTTAAATAGCACGTTGTCAAAAGCATACCTGGAGCTGACCATTCGTACTTTTCTGACTTCTAGCTTGTTGCTAGGTAGAGCGTCGTCTCTTAGGTATCTGATGATAGGTGTCCGCCAATCTTCATCTTCTTCCTCGGAAATGGGCATCACCTGTTCATCTTTCTCAATAGATGGCGCAGCTAAATGTGCTATGGGCACTGAATCGAAGCTGCACTTTCTCATGGCGGATCCTAGGCTAGCTAGGGCATCAGCCTTTGTATTTTGATCTCGGGGTACCTGCTTGATTTCAAATCTTTCAAATTCATTCACTTTCTGCTTAGCTATTTCCAGGTATCTAGACATTTTAGAATCTTTTGCTGCAAATTCCCCTCGCAGCTGACTCACAATTAGCAGAGAATCGCTAAACACCTGGAGTTTTGTTGCCCCCAAGTCCTTAGCCACCGTCATACCTGCAAGCAACGCCTTGTACTCGGCCTCATTGTTAGTTTCCTTAAAATCACAACATATAGATCTTACTATCATGTCCCCTTGTGGAGACTTTAGCACCACGCCAAGGCCGGCTCCCCGGAAATTCGAAGAACTGTCGACGTACAGCTGCCATTTCCCACTTCCTGCATGGATCACCTGGATGTCTGCTGGTTCTAAGCTCGGGCTAAAGTCAGCCACAAAGTCAGCCAGCGCCTGGGATTTTATTGCCGTCCTTGGCATGTGTTGGGTCCCTTAGGTTTTGAGTGATGACAAACCAATACACGGAACAGGACACTTAATTGTGAAAATAGTTGGTTTGGGGAACCGGCTGTTATAGGATACCTGTTTCCCCAGACAAGTTAATGCTTATTGTGTATATATTGAAACTAACTTGTTTTACTACAGGGAACAGCTGAATAAACACAAAGCTCATYTACTGGTGCAGAACCAGTAGGAGCTGTTTCCTTGACTGTTATACTGAAAAACAGTCATATACCTTTTATTGTATCTTAACCATGTTACATGTGCAGTAATTAGGTTGATTCTAAGACTTGAAGTATGAAGTCTTTCGAAGTCATTCGAAGAAAGAGGTTGTGCTCATAATTGAAGTATTCAAAGGAAGATTCAAGGTCTTGAAGATTACATGAAGAATAGAAGAAATGCTTCTCAAATGATTAATCTAGGAAATTCATGTAATATGCTCTGTAGTATGACTTATATGCTTTGGTTTAAATGCTTATATGTGTTTTGAGTTATGGTATGAATTCTGGTACAAGATTGGAACAGAATTCATAACATACTCAATTAGGGAACCAGGTTGGGGAACCAGCTGTGTCCCTGAGTGGAATTATGGCTGCGGTTTTGAAAAAGAACTTTTCTAAAATATTTTGTAAAAGATATATTTTGAAAATAAGTTTTGCAGCTGGAAATATAGATGAGAATATAATTGTTACCTTAAACCTAGGAGTATCTATCTTGTTCAATTCTATCCTTATGATCAAAACGAACAAGATAAATACTTTCCTTAAATCTCATCTTACCTTGCTCGGCAAGTAGAGAGATTTAAGGAAACTAGGGTTAAGGTCAACAAGCATATATATACTCAGCTATTCTTCTAAATTCCATACATCTCTCCACGGATTGAAAGAGTTTATTTTTGAGAGAAAACACAAAAGGCATAAGAACCTTACTTTGAGTCATACACAAGAGCATTAGTCGAGCATTCTAATTTCTCTTATTAGCTTGTTAGAAGTAAATTAAAAGAGAGAAAAGTTGATATTGTGAAGGCATTCAACAGAGGGGTTGAAGGCCTGGRGAGTGTTTGTGAGTTCAAACACAAGTTGGACTTACGAGTGTGAGTCGAGTGCACATTCAGAGTTGAGTGTGGGGTGTGCTGGTTCCCGGAGTAGGGAAACAGCAGAGTGAGTGTGTTCTTTGTTTTTCGAAGTAGATTAATAAAAATACATAGGGTAGGAGGACGTAGCCCAGAGTTGGGTGAACCTCGTTAAACTTTGTGTGTCCTTTATTATTTTGTGGGATTTTCTACGGGGTACCCTTGTGATTTTTCATTTTCCATGAAATACCCTTATCTTTTTTGGCTTCTATCATATACCCCTAAGTTTTGCTAATCTTCCACAAGATAACCTTAATGACTAATTCTACCTAAACTAAGGTTAACTTTATTTTAAAAAAACAAAAAACAAAAAACAAAATAAAAATTATTAGCCACCCCCTCCCTTTCCACCTCCTTCGACCACCCCAACTCCACCACCCTCTTCGACCTTCACCTCCACCAGACCTACCCTAGCCTCCAAACACCCTCGCGAACTCCACTACCCCTTCGCCACCACGACCCCCACTCCTCCGCCAGCCCCTGCCCCTTCACACGCGAAACCCCAATAAAATTTAAACCCCTAAATCAATACAAAACCCAAATTCAATTCAAAAATTAACTTAGGGCTTTGATAGGGGTTGGGTTGAATTGAAAAATCATGTTTTTAATTGTGTTTTTGGTTTGAGATTAAAGAGTTTGATTCAAAACCCTAAAAATTTCCCCAATTTTAAAGCCTTAGAATTTGAGTCGCGAGGATGGATGTTTGGCCAATTGGTTCGCGAGGGTGGGTGGAGGTTCAGCGGTGGTGTGGAGGTGGTTCGTGTGTGTCATGAGGGGCGAGAGTGGGGTGGCAGCTCGCGAGGGTGGTAAGAGGAGTGGGTGGTGTGTGCGTTTGCGTCGTGAAGGGGCGAGAGTGGAGGTTGCATTTCGCGAGGGTGGTGGATGGGAGCAGTGGTGGAGAGGGGTTGGCTTGGACTCTTGGAGGCAGGGGTGGTGGTTTGACAGATGGGAGGGGAGCTGTGGTAGTGGCATTGGATTTTTTTTGTTTTTTTTTATTTTTTAAAAAAATTAATTTAACCATGTGTGGTTAAAGTTAACCATCAAGGTTACCTTGTGGAATGTTATCAAAATTCAGGGGTATAATGTAGAAGCAAAAAAAATAGGGGTATTTCATGGAAAATGAAAATTCACAGGGGTACCCCGTAGAAAATCCCTTATTTTGTTTACATTCCGCTGCTTACAGGAACTAGCCCAACTGGTTCCTCATACTAAATCCGAAAAGAAAGAAAAATTGGTAATATATCGAAATACTCAATTCKCCCCCCCCCCCTCTTGAGTATCATAAAACCTTCAGCATGTACCTAATATCGTAACCGTTGAGGCAAATTGCCCACTTGCTCATCCTGTCAGATAATTCGGGTTTACGTAGCACGACCTTAATTGGATAATTAGTCATGACAAATATAGGTTGTGTCTCAAAATAATGCCGGAGCTTCTTTGAAGCAGTGACTAGTGCTAGTACAAGTTTTTCTAGGGAAGAGTACCTTGATTCTGCTTCCAGGAGCGTTTTACTTACGTAATAGATCGGGAGTTGTTGGCTCTCACCTTCCCTAGCTAGCACGGTACTTACGGCGTTGCCGCTGACAGCCAGGTATAACTGCAAAGTCTCTCCTTCCAATGGCTTGGTAAGCAGTGGAGGAGACATCAGATAAGTTTTGAGCGCCTGCAGGGCCTTTTCGTGTTTATCAGTCCAATCGAAGCCTTTATTCTTTTTCAACACGTTATAAAATAGGTGGCACTTGTCTGATGAACGCGAAATGAACCTGTTCAGTGCTGCTACTCTACCGGTTAATTTCTGCACCTCTTTTAGGTTCCTAGGTGACTGTATATCTAAGATTGCATTTACCTGTTCGGGATTAGCCTCTCTTCCTTGTTGTGTCACAATATAGCCTAAGAACTTACCTGCAGCTACCCCAAATGAACACTTGGTAGGATTCAGCTTTATACGGTATTCTCTTAAGATGTCAAATGTTTCTTTTAGGTGGGTCACGTGGTCGTCCGCCTTTTTGGACTTTACTAGCATGTCATCTATATACACTTCCATCGTGTCCCCCAGCTGCTTCTGGAACATCCTATTCACAAGCCACTGATATGTAGCACCTGCGTTTTTCAAACAAAAAGGCATTACAATGTAACAATAAATTCCCTTATCGGTGACGAAGGCGGTCTTTTCCTGGTCCTCTGGGTGCATAAGTACATGATTGTAACCAGAGTATGCGTCTAGGAAAGTTAGTCTTTCGTGGCCAGCAGTAGCATCTACCATTGCATCTATATGGGGTAATGGGAATGGGTCTTTTGGACATGCTTTATTTAAATCAGTAAAATCGATGCTTACCCTTCATTTACCGTTTTACTTGCTTACCACTACTACGTTAGCTAGCCAATCGGGGTAGGATACCTCTCGAATCTTTCCACACTTTAGCAGCTCGGCTACTTCGTTATTTATGATCAAGTTCCGCTCAAGTGCTAACTTCCTTCTTTTCTGCTTTACCGGCTTGGCAAACGGGTCCACGTTTAGCCGATGTGTTATCACGCTAGGGTCTATACCTGTCATATCCTCATGGGACCAAATGAAACAATCTTTATTAGCTTTTAAAAACTCAATCAAATCACCTTTTTATGTCGGGCTTAAGCTAGATGCAATTAATACAGTCTGCTCAGGCAAGTTAGGATCCGGCGCCACTTCGTCTAGATCTTGGTCGCTAGGCCTTGCTGGTGCTGGATCTAGCTGTAATTTCTAGATAGACTCCTTCTGGGGTTTCATCATCACGCTATAGCATTCCCGAGCCATCTTCCAATCTCCCCTGATTTCCTGCACACCACAGCTAGTGGGGGACTTAAGCACTTGATGGTAAGTAGAGGGTACCGCCTTCATCTTATGAATCCAACGGGTACCCAAAATAACATTATAAGTAGATCGATTATCTACCACGTTAAACCTGGTGGGAAGATTCACCCCCTTAGCGTGCGTAGGTAGGCTGACCTCCCGGATGGTCTGCTGGGATTCTCCACTGAACCCTACGAGGATAGTGGATTTCCGCACTATGTCTTTCTCCTGCAACCTCGTGCTCTCAAGGGAACTTTTGAAAATGACATTAGTTGAGTTGCCACTATCAATCAATATTCTTTTAATCAAGCAGTTAGCTATGGTTAGAGAGATTACCAAGCTGTCGTGGTGCTCATCACCTTCGCCTTCATCATCAAAAGTGATGGGCATGCTTGTCAGTTGCTTGTCCAGGTCGGACCTGGGGCTAGCTGATGTTCCATCCGGGTTCGCCCTAGCACTTCTTTTAGCCGCGGAGTATGTTAACCCTCATACCTCCGAGCCACCAGTTATTACCTGTACAACCTTTACATGGGCCGGATCCGGAGGTGGGGCCGAAGCCCCGAAACTCTTCTGTACCTGCTTATTACGATTGTTATTGTAATTATTATTTCCTCAGTTATTGTTATTCGTCTTACCTTTTCGATTTAGCAGGTGGTTCAGGTGACCCTTACTTATCAACCATGCTACCTCCTTCTTAAGCGCGCTACACTCCTCCGTGGTGTGGCCACGGTCGCTATGGTAGCTACACCACTTGGAGGGGTCCTTCTTGCTATCCGACTTGAGGCTCTTGGATGGCCACCTAACAGGTGCATCTAATTTGCCCATAGCGTCTACCACGCCTGCTACATCTACAGTAAAGCAGTAGCTAGACACGACTTGATATTCGCAAGACCTTACCTGTTTTACCTGCTCGCAGCTAGACCCTTGGGTCCTCTGCTGGTATGGCTGGTACCGGTTCCCGCCTCGGCGCTTATCATTCTGACTGGGGGGAGCAGTCTTATTCTCAGCGGGAGCGCCTAAGATCTTCCTAGCTGCTTCATCCTCCTCTACTCGGATCTCGGCTCTGGCCCTTGTTTGCACGTCAGCAAACGACGTGCAGGGGTACCTGGTCAGTTCATAATACAGCCTCGACTGAGGGGTTAGTCCTCTCCTGAACGCTTTTATGGTAGTAGATGCGTCCAGGTTCTTAATAGAGATCATCTCGGAACTAAATCTATCTAGGTACTTGCGCAACGTCTCGCCAGGTTTCTGGACGACGAAGTACAAATCGCTAGGTAGCTTATCAATTGCTCTGCTGCTAGCAAACTGAAGGTAAAACTTATTAATTAAGGTAGCAAAGTTTGGAATGGAACCTGGCTTCAGGTTGATCAACCACTGTAAGGCGGGGCCTGACAGCGTCGAACCGAACGACTTACACATGGTAGCTTCTATCACGTTCTAAGGGATAGACAGAGCCTACATCCGCTGCTTATACTATGCTACATGGTCATGCGGGTCAGTAGTACCATCATACAATTTAGGCATAGCAATACCTACCTTTTTAGGGATGTTAGCCCTAGCAATCGTGGAGACAAAGGGGGAACGGGTATATCCATCCGCAGCTTCATGGGCAACCGGAACGGGGGCGCCAGGTAGCTTAGCTAGCATGCGCATCATCCGCTTATTCTCAGCTTCCAGCTTAGCTAGCCTCCTGGCACTCGGACTAGGGTTCTCCTCTCCTTCCAAGTTTTCATGCTCGGGACTTTTTTCTTCATCGTCGCCGGGTTTTTCCACCTCCTCTTCATGGAAGGATGGGTCTTCGTCCTCTTCCTCAAATTCACCTGAAGATAAATTACCCATGTTAGGAATATCCTCAAGATTAGTAGCTCTGCGCCTTTTACTTGAAGCTGCAGTCAGCTCAGACTTAAAGGTTTGGAGGGTCTGCTGGGTTTCCTCCCGGCTTTGCTGAAGGGCTTGCTGGGATTCCTCCGTGCTCTTTTGGAGCTCTTCCCTGTAGGATGTCAGTAGTTGAAATAAGTCAGAATTGCTAGGTGGGTTCCCGGTGGGTGTACCGTCAGAAGACATTGCAGGTAATTATTTTTATTTTCAAATTGTACGATTTAAAACACAGGAGAATATAGACCAAATGGTAGGAGTATACTCCCTGCATCAATTTATTTTAACAAATCAAGCCGCAGGCCCTACGGTGGGCGCCAAAATGTTTAGGCTAGATTTTGCTAAGCAGTTAGCAAGCTAGCATGGATCGGAAKCTGCAGCTAGACAAGTTAAACAAACTATTGAGCAATCAGTTTAATGTGACAAATGTAAGCTAACAAAGTGCAACAAAGGTAAAGACACACGAAATTGGTGACGCGGAAACCCAAAGATGGGAGAAAACRGCGGGTAGCAATGAGGCCACCAATCCACTATGAATCACGCCTTCAATTGGCCTTTTCGTCCACCGAGTACAAGATTTTCTTATCGATTATCTAAGTCAGAATATGGGAGAGGAMAAGAATTCAGAATGTCCTTCTTCCGTTACATTGATCTTCTATTTATACTCATAAAGCCCTATACAAAATCTAGAATTAATTGATGGCGTGATTTCCTCCTTGAAAGGCGCAACAYCTCTTTATTGTACATTATATGTAATCTCYCAGCTTAACTCCTCCAYGATGCTAGCTTGATTCCCTTGACTGGTACTCCACGCATTAACTGRTAGTCCCGTGCTAAACCGGGTATAACATGTTTGTARTGTTTTCAATGATAATGGATGTTTGTACTGTTTTCAATGATATAGTATKAAAACGTTAATCTGGTGGCTAATCAATGCAACATTTATCTAAATAATGTGTTTGAACATTAAATGAATGAATGGAACTAATTTGGATGCTTTTAGTTGTTGTCTCGTAACTAATTTAGTTTGGCTTACGAGTTTATTTTGCTAGGACCGTTTTTGAAACTACAACTTGCATGTAAAGCGTGTTCATAACAAACACCCCCTCATGTTGTCAACCACCTTGGAAAAATGGGAGCCAGTTGAGGAACTCTACCGAAGGTGAGCTGAACTAGACAACGCTGAGGTGGGGACATTCACCCTTTGGCATGAGCGGAAGGAGGTGCTTATGAGTGGGTCTATTGAAGAATCAAACCTCGAGAATGAAGCTCACTTGGTGTGTGTTCCAAAACACACCTGGATTGGTTGTACTTTACAACCTTCATTAGATGATGTTTAGTAATCGGAAAAATTAAGAGTTGTATTAATGCTTTTGGTTTAGTAGGAAATGTTTCTACCCTGTTAAGTCGAACTAAGTGTTTCTTTAAAGTATTTTTGGAGTTTAGTTGATGAACAAGAACGATGCTTTGGACATTAAGATGACGGTTGAATGACTTTTGTTATTTTGAATTTCTCTAGAGGTCATCTAACGACTTGTAATTGGGTTTGTACTAGTCGTATGTTTGGGGGTTGATGATAGAAGTATGTATGGGTATTTATATTTTGGATGATAATATTAAGCTATGTATTAATGAAAATATGCTTTGCATTTGTATTAAGTTAATATTTTTTTTATATTTGGATACTTTTGAGTGAGGTATTGGTATTTCTCTATAGGTATTCATCAATTATAATTGATTTGTTTGTATAAAGATGTTTGGTGATTTCATGGATTAACATACTTGTTTAGCGTGAAGTATAACAACCTTTATGCAATTTTACTATAAAGGGTTCTTCTTGTTTTTTTTCCCTCTTCTTTATTCAATTGATGTTTGCAAAATTTGGATATAATGTTATTTTAGATTTGTTTATTTGTTCAATGATCTCATGTCAAAAACTTAGAAGATTGAATCTTTATAACTATTGCAAGGTGAAATAAGCCAATTATGAGACAAAAGTAGTAGGTTACATAACTCCTATGAGTCCTATCTAGCAATATTTGGACAAACCTTTCTGATTTTTACCAAACAGGGGTCTTGTATGTTTGGTTTTAAGTATACCCTTTCCTTTATCTCTCCTCATTTATGTTACAACAAAATATGTGAAATTTTATGACTCCCTCAGTCCCTCACTAAGTGACTAGCAGTCTAGCATGCTTTTAACGTGCACTATTGTATGCAAAGGCTCTAAGATACTCTTTTAAAAAATATACACCAATACATACTTACTTTCATAACCAAATTGAAAATAATAGTTGCACAAATAATTTTTTTAGATCAATCTCTATTATATAAGCCAAGGGGGGAGCAATGGTGTCCCCCCTATGAAATGTCTCATATACCCTTAATGAATTAATTTACAATGTTTTTAAAAAAAAAATTAATAATCTCTTTTTTACTCTTCAATTGTCAATTTGTCATAAATGTTGAACAAGTTTCATATGATATTGCATTTGAAATGTCAACTATACTAATTAAACAATATTATTTATAGAGTGCTTTTCTTTTCTTATCATAATAAACATGTAACAATGAAATATTGCATAAGTTAAGTTACACTAATAAAAAGAATTCAATTGACAAAATAATTTGATAGAATTGTCACAATAAGAAGAAAAATATAAAACTAAGAATTTCATATTATTAAAAGTTGGATTACACTAATCATATTATATTCATGATACCATACTTAGTGGATCAACTTGAAAAATTTAGTGTCGTAGTTGTATCATACAACCGTCATCTACTATAAAATTTGTCTACTAATTATATTTCTAACATTATTATTTGCTAATCTTTATTATTTAAGCACAAGTTTTTTTTCAACATTGTTCTTTCTTTTGACATACTTCGTATATGAATAACAATGAATGAACATACACATCTAGATGTGTATAAGAGACAGACTTATTAAGGAATTGAATTTCTTGAAGAAAATTCTTCTCTGGCTGATGCCTAAGGATTGTAACCAATGTAACAATGCTAAATAGGGTTGCTTAAACTTGTAACTCATCTACTTCCATTATTTAAATTTGATGCAATCCTACTTCTAGTATAAAGAAAAAAAACAAATAGGAAGATTTGAAGTAGAACTTGATACAAGTCCTAAAGTTCGACATACAAATCATGTCCTAAAGTTCGACATACAAATCAACTCCTAAAGTTCGAGATACATATCAAAATAATAATACAAGTCCAAAAGTTCGACATACAAATCAAATAGGAAGATTTGAAGTACAACTTGATACAAGTCCTAAAGTTCAAAACAACTTACTACAAAATTAAGGAAACCTTGTTAAAGATTCACACTACAACATACAAGTAACCTGCCATGAAAGAAACCACTCTCCACAAAGCTAGATGCCAAAAGATTCACCCTAATAATAAAAAAAATCCTAGGTACTCAAATGATAATATCATAGCCAAAGCGTTAATCTATAAATAAACTGTAACTTGCACAAACCCTGTAAAAACCATTTGCAATCAATCTAATGATAACCCTATTTGGACATCATGAAACAATGCGGTTGAATTGAGGAAATCATCGACACCAACATCATCAGCCGAGGCAGCCACATTGTCAGTAGTAAAAGAAACTTTTCTACGACGTTTGTTCTAGTACAAGTGATTACATCAAATTATGAACCAAAAAAAATAACAAGTAAGCATCTAGCACAAATCAACCAATATGCAGTGCAACTCAAACCAAAAACACTCAAAAATATAGTGTATAATCATCCTTACCCATAACAACATACCTAAATAAAAAGACAAATAAATGAAGCAGGCTAAAGGGTGCAGATATTGGCAAGGGAGAAACAATACAAAATGAGTAAAATGCAACAGGAGTGGGGGAAAAAAATATGAACACATAATGTACTATAGGAAACAAGGAAACAATAAGAGTGAAACATGCAGCAAACCATAGGGGATGAAAATACAWACCGAAAAGGTATAACAGTGGAAAAAAAACAAAGAGGAGGCAAGGGTTAACAATAAAGAAAGATAAATAAATTAAAAGTGAAAAAGATTACAAGGGTACAACCTATGAACCAGTAGGTCCATTTAGGGGGTTGTAGTAAGTAAGAGCTAAAAGCAAGTGGAACTGAAAAGTAAAAAAGAAAAATACTGAAAATAACATAATACAAGTGGGGGACCAGTAGGGTCCTTTAGGGTACATAAGGAAATAAAAAAAAAGAGCTTTGAGAAAGCCAAAGAAAAAGAACAAGAGCTACAGGTGGAGTAGTTGGGGAGGGGGGGGGGCTTGACTTTTAGTCATGATCAGGTAAAGGAGATGTCATGAACTCATCAGAAGTTCTGCGTCTCTTACCAGAGTCAGAGGTGGTGGGGGCTTTAATAGCCATAAAGTTAAAAAATTCCAGCTCTTCAAAAGGTGACATTACAACATTGGAACCATATTCAAGTACTTCAGGAGCAAGAGCAGAAGCAGGAGATACCACACTATCATAGGGTACAACAGTAGTAACCGGGGAGAAGGTTTGATCAAAATCAAACAAATTCTCATGAGACAATAGAGGAGTAGGAGTAGGGGAACTATGGCCTGCATTTTGTTGAGGAGGGGTGAAAGGTTCAATATTAGGATGAGGAGAGGTARGTAGGGTTTGAATTGGGGGCCTGAGTAGGGGAAGGTGCTTTCACAGAAGTCAAAGAGTGAGAATCGGGACTAATCCTTCTAAAAGAGGGCCTAGGGGCTGCCCTCTTTCGAGGCACCACCTAATCCACTTGTTAAGAAGTGGAGTGGGGTTGGAAGAAGACTCGGCAAAATGAGGGGGGTTCATATTACCTCGATTAATCATGAGGTGCATTGGTGGCTTAAATTTTGGGGGGCATAGCTCAAGTGAGTGGGCATCATCCCCACAAAGTGGACAAACCTCTGACATACCCTCATAATTGAGGTGTATTTTGGTGACTTGATTACCAATAGTGACACGAAGTGTGCCTGGTACAGGTTGTAGAACTGAAATATTGAGACAGACCTTGGCAAATTTAAGTTTTTCCCTGTCTTTGGTGACTTCATCAATGCGTGCAAGTGTACCAACAAGGGCAAGGAGTACTGACAGGATCTCTTCAGTCCAATATTGAATTAGCAATAAGTGGACTTTAACCCATTATAGGTGTGGAATAAAGACAGAAGGATTCAAACTAAGGGAGGACCACAAAGTTGAGGCCTAGAACAAACCAAGGCCTCCTATTAAAAATAACTTCTCCATTAACAAAAGACCATTGCCTTTTTAGTTTTGACTCGATAATGTGACGGAAGGGGGGTCACCAAAGATGCGACCAATAAGACAACATTGAAACATAAGGGAGGAATCAAAATGGTCCATTGTGGGGAGGACAGACTCTATAACTGAAGGGTTTGTTATGGACACATGGGCATTAACGCCCATATGGTCAGCAGAATCAGGGAGGGGTGAGGCCAAGGCAGGGGCAGCAACACCTGAAATTCTCAGGTCCCAGGTTGAGGGGAGGGTGGAACAGGGAAGGTAGAAGATCCCTGGTGACAAGGGGCATTGTGATGAGAAGGAAGAGACATAAAGGTGAGAAATGAGTGTAGTAATAAAGAGTAGAAGTAAGAGGAAGTTAGAGAGTACTGAGGTGAAAAAAATAGTAACCAGGCAAATGTATTTAGGGGGGGGGGTAATCAGGATGAGAGTGGGGTGGAAGTAAACAAGCAGTAGAAGTAGTGGCATAATAGCAAAGATTGTAGAATGAGACTGAGGGAGGTAGGGGGTAAGAGACTCAAAATATTGCAAGTAAGCATAAATAGGAACCACCAAAACACAGGACACAACCACAAAATTACAGTAACAGAACCCAAATAAAAATGGGAAACAAGCATGCAAAAAGAGAGCTAGACAGGACATTGAGAAAGGGGGGAGAAAACATGAAAAGCAGCCACGTTGCAGTTGAAGCTATCACAAAATGCAGTAAGGTGAAAGCAGTAGCAGGAATGAGCCATGAAAATGGGAGTATCACAGGTAATGTGTAAGATTGAAAAGACGGATGAACATACAATGCACCCAACTAAGAGGGGAGAACACATCATGTAAAAAAATAAATTTAGGGAGATGGACATGGGACACCAGGAGGGGTTAACAACACTTAGCAAAACAAATGAGGAATAACCAGGTAGTAACACGCAAAAAAAAAACAATGAACCATAAAAATAATTGTAAAACAAAGGGATAATCACAAACAATGATGAGAAAAGCACAGGCAATACACAAAACATGTAAAAAAAATCAAGAAATGGGTTTCATAGCAGTTGACTAACTGGTGTGGTAGTCTGCACAATGGTCGATGGTAGCTAGGATTAGGAAGAGAGGAGAGAGAGTGAAAGAAGAACATGCAATTAACAGAGAAAATTGGGGGAAGCAGTCATAAAACCCAAATAAAAGGAGATAAGGACAGAGATCACCATTAACAATTAAAATATCATAACATGAGTGGAGGGAAGGTGAAATGGAGACGGGTGTCTTCACAGCCAGAGCTTGGGACAGTGTAACAATGCCAAGTAGACAAATGTGCTGGTAGAGATCCTCTATAAAATAGAGGAAGAGCCAAGAGCACTACCCACAACTGGATGGTCTTCCAAGACAGTGGAGTAGAAAGAACAAACACATAGATTTGAGAGGTAAAGAGCAAATGAAAAGCAAACACATAACAAGGAATAAAAAGAATTCCAATAATAAGCAAAAACCAAAAAACTGTTAGCCATAAATCCAGCAATAAAACTTGAAAAAAATACAAAAGTAGGAGACGAGATCTGGAACATAATCCATACAAACAAAACAAAGTAGAAATGGAGCACAACGACAAACAATCTGCAAGAAACAATTACCCAGAAACAATATATAGAAAGAATGAGAATGGAGAAGATAGAACTTGGTTAGTAATAGGAAAACCACAACTGTAAAACACGATCAGATCTGGGAGCACAAGTACGAATCAAATAACATAAACAACCAGCAAATCCAACAAAACAATCGACTGAGATGAGAAATCTCAAGATAATGCCATAGGAGTAACAATAAGCATATTTCTGAATAATCAGAAGTTTGTTTGAGGTTAGAAAAAAAGAAAAAAGGGTTGTGGAATGAGAAGGGGAGGGAAGGGAAGTGGGGGCTGTTTTTGTGGCGGAGGAGGCGGGGGAGTGGCTGATTTTGTGGCGGAGGAGGCGGGGGAGTGGCTGATTTTGTGGCAGAGGAGGGAAGGTAGCGCAAAAGAGAAGGAAGGGAGAAGTGATAAGCTTTGGGATTAAATAACATCCAATTAGTCCAATTAAGACAAAGATATACCAGATCCAAATTTCGCATGAGAAAATTAAAGGGATCTAAAGATGAAGATCCAATTTTGAAAAGGTGCAAATTGATGTTRAGTGTTTATGGAAAAATCRAGAAGGGCAAGTGGATCATGGTAATAAAATAATCTGGAGTAAAGAAGATGAAATATCRAGAYAWTAGGTAGTATTAGGACTGAAATGGGCACAATTCCCAAGCCAAGGTTACTTTCTCTCTTTTGCCAAGAGAGCCTTCCAAAGGACRTTCTCTCTCTAGAAAGAAAAGTCATCATGTAACATTATTGAGTTTTTTTAATCAACCATTTTTTATGTCTGTGCCCTTTCCATTATAAATACAGTATGGCAGTAAATGTGCTTGGACTCCACCACCGTTGCAAGCTAAATTTATGGTTATCACTTCTCCTACTGTCTCCCTTACAATTTGTATACTTTCTTACCATTTTCTGCTTCACTCCCTGTTTACTCACCCCCGATTCTTTGATTTCTTTTATTACCACTTGGTATCTCCTTTGACAAAGGAAATATTCTTCCCTTCTTGGTTCACTTCCCTCCCAAAGTCACTGCCTTCTTCTATATTTTTACTGATTCCAATCGTTCCCTCCCGCTGTCCTTTATCCCTTACACTTGAACCTTCCAACCGTTTATTTAGCTTACCTTTGGTTTTGGTGGTTCTTATCACATTATCTACCATGTTACACTATGATGAGTGGTGTTTTCTGAACCCCTCTTGTATTTGTTTTTCCATGGTTTTTTTAAAACACTCATGCTATTTTTATTTTTTTAAAGTCAGTTTTTTTCCATGATTTTTGGGGCTGCTGTTTCCTTCTTATTATTATTTTGTATGACTTTTGTTTCCTTTTATTGCCTCTTTTTGCCTCTCCTTGGAAACTTATGGCCTTTATTCAGGTTATGTTTTGGCTTCATGTTCCTTTTATTTCTGGTTTCTTTTTCGATTCATCTCCTCTTTTCTTGTGCCTTTTGTTACCTGTGGTTTTTCTCCAGATTATGCTTTGGCTATTTAGTCCGTATATTTTTACTCTCCTTACTGCTTGCTCTCCAACTCCTGATTATTTTACCCCTGCTTTCATCTATGTGGATTGGACCTTACATTACTTTATATTTCCATCTCCCTCTCTTATTCTGGTCTTTTGGTTCCTCACTTGCCTCACTGTTCACTTTTGTATGTTTTGGACTACTTTGTTACAACTATTTTTCCTTATACCCTTTACTACCTTTCCACCATCCCTTGTCTTTGATTTTTACTTGAACTCTTTCTTATTTTTTCCTGTTTGCTTATACTTTGTTTTGTACCCTCTCTTTTATCCTATACTATTTTCTCCTTTTCACTACAACAAAAATTAGATAAAACACCATATTTAAGAGACCGGTGTTGTATGAAAACCGATCTCTTAAATTAAGAGACCGGTGTTGTATGAAAACCGGTCTCTTAGGTCTGTCTAAAAGATCGGTTATTAATAACACATCTCTTAGGTTGTGGTCATATGTTGGTTTGCGGGCCCACAAATTCAACAAAGAAATCGGTCTTACCTTAAAACCGGTGTCATTGGTTTTGTTATATTATTTTAAACGTTAGATTCTTTTTTTACTTCAATTAACATCTCTCATCCTCATTATTTCCCTCATCCCTTCTCTCTCCTCATTATTTCTGCTTTTTTCTCCTCTTTCCTCCTCATTTCACGGTCCTATTACCTTTCTCCCTTCTCCTTTATCTCATTCTCTCTCATTTCATTCTCTCATTTCATTCGTAAGTTTTAGGGTTAGTTAATCATTTTTTTTCTTTCTTTGGTTTTCATTGGTAAGTTTCTCGGTTTTTCGTTTCTTGTTTTGATTTTTTATTTTCTTTGTTGGGTTTTTTCGATTTTCTGTTTGTAGATCTAGCTTATTTAGTTTTTGGTTTTCATTTTTTTTTATTTTGATTCAAGTGTTTTTCGTTTTTAGTTTTTGTGCTTTTCGATTTTGAGTTTCAATTTTGGGGTTATTTCATTTCTTTCCACTTTTTTTGGGTTTTTTCGCTGGCGGTCATGGCTGAACTCCGGCGACTTCGCTGAACTGCCCCCGCATCGTCTTCGTCGTCCTCCGTCCACGACTTCGCAACAATAGCAGCAACATCATCAACATTTAGACTTTACATTCATTTTTATGGGTTTTCAATTTATTTGCAAGGTATTTCGATTTGTAATTTTTTGCTTTTAAACTTATTCATTTTCATTTTTTTCAAGGTTTCGTTTTTCATTTTTCTTGGTTTAAATTTAGTTTTTCTGGGTTTAATTGTTTTTAGGCTCTGTTTGGGTTTTATTTTTCTCATTTTTTTCGTACTTAATTTTAGTTGAGCACTATCAGGTTCATCTCCGAGATGAACTAAAAACCACTTATCTCATGCCATTATTGTAATTTAATGTACTTTAGTTAAGTAATCACATGCATATGAGTAGAACAAATAAAACACAAAAATTACCAAAATGGCACGAGATAAGTGCATATTGGTTCATCACGGAGATGAACCAATAATTTCCCATTTTAGTTTCTCGGTTTAAATTTGTTTTATGGTTTTTTTTTTCATTTTTTCGGGCTTCATTTTAATTTATGAGTTAAATATGGTTTGCAAAATTGATGTTGCATTTTGTTGGGGTGAAATTTTCATCAATTGTTAGATCGTGACTTTATTTGCAATCTTAGATCTATTTTTTTCCAGCAATATTTCAATCAAAATTTTCTGTGAAAATTTTATMTGGTATTTTTTTTCAAGTTTGGTTTTTTAGAATTTGGGTTTCCATGAATTGTTTACTGTTTTATGTGAATTGCTATCAAGTACTGATTGTMTACTGTTTCCATGAATTTGTTCTGCATGCCAAATTGCTATCAAGTARTGATTTCGTTCAAGTGTTTATCTCCTTTAGTTATTAGTTATTACCTATGGCCATGTTTAATTTGGTCATGATATGCTACTAATGGCCATGTTTGAATGTTGATTTGCAGATTTTTGGTGTGAACTATTGCGTATCAAGTTGGGCCTTTTGTCGTTTTTTCCGTCTCAAGAGTGGTATCAAGTTGAGCCTTTTGTTTTCGCGTCCTCTGTAGTATGATATGGATTTTTTTTTGTTTAGTAGAAACCTTCTCAAGAATGTGGTAGAATACTTGTAATTTTGGTAGCTTGAAGGATATTGTTTTTTTTTTGTAAATATTGTTTTCAATTAATTTAAATTTGAAATTTGAAATTTGAATTGTAGTCATGATGCACAGTATAAATTCGATATTGTAGTACATTTTATTGGGAATATGGATTCCATATTCAATCCATATTCCCAATAAAATGTTTATTTTTTTTAAAATATAAACAAATCAAAGAGACCGGTTATTGTTATTAACCGGTTTCTTAGATATATCAAAGAGACCAGATATTAAGTCAGAACCGGTCTCTTTGGGGATGGTCAAAGAGACCGGTTTTAGCGTGACACCGGTCTCTTTGACTGATTTAAGAGACCGTAATAAAAAACCGGTCTCTTACCCAAAGAGACCTCCCAGATGTAGACCGGTTGTTTGGAGGTCTCTTTGGGGGTTTTCAATCGGTCTCTTAGGCAATTTTTGTAGTAGTGTTTTATTTTTTTGCAGATAACTTTGCGAGTTTAGTTCTTACTGAAGAGCTAAGGCAACGCCCATATGAAATTTTGCGCAACTGTCTTATGCAACCTTTTTGTACCATTGCACTGCTTACTGTTTCTTCTTCCTTTTTCTCCTCTTAGCTTGTTTACTGTTGCAATTATGACTCGATCTCTTCTTAGAATTCGTATTTTCACCTCGTACTTCCCTTATAATCCATTGTCTACACTCATTAACACTAGCATAAACCATAGCCGTGCAATGACATTTTTTGGACTTACGCCTACGAGGATTACACAATTCTTGGTCTTTGAGATTCTACTCAACTAGATTCTTAGCAAACCTCTTTAACTTGCTAATTATCTTCATATCAGGAGACCCATAACATTCACAATGCCATAATGTAGCCCTCATTTCCTTTGCAGTGGTAAAGGAACCGGCAACC